>VZTF01004850.1:488392-568280 GCA_013397755.1 Cnemophilus loriae | reverse complement strand
TCTGGGCCCAGCCATGCAGCCAGTTCTTAACCCAGCAAAGAGTGCACCTCTCCAAACCGTGGGCTGCCAGCTTTTCCAGGATTATTCCATAGGAGATGGTGTCAAAGATTTTGCTAAATCCAGATAGACAACATCCACAGCCTTCCCCGCATCCACGAGGCAAGTCACCTGGTCATAAAAGGAGATCAGGTTGGTTAGGCAGGACCTGCCTCTCCTAAATTCATGCTGGCTGGGCCTGATCCCCAGGCTGTCCTGTAGGTCCTGTGTGATTGCACTCAAGATGAACTGTTCCATAACCGTGCCAGGCATTGAGGTCAGGCTGACAGATCTGTAGTTTCCTGGATCCTCCTTTCAGTCCTTATGGATGGGCATCATATTAGCCAGCATCCAGTCATCTGGGACCTGCCCAGTTAGCCAAGACTGATGATAAATGGTGAAAAGCAGCTTAGTGAGCTCTTCTGCCAGCTCCCTCATCACCCTAGGATGGATCTCATCTGATCCCACAGGGTTGTGAACATCGAAGTGGCTCAGCAGGTCACTAACTGCTTCCTTCTGGGGATCTATTCTACTCTCTAACAGCTTAAGAAGCCAGCTGTCCTGAGGACGACCTGTCTTATCGTTGACAATTGAGGCAAAGAAGGTGTTAAGTACCTCAGCCTTTTCCTCATCATTGGTAACTATATTCCCCATCATGTCCAATAAAGAATGGGGGTTTTCCTTGGTCATTCTTTTGATATTAATGTATTTATAAGACCACTTTTTTACTATCCTTTACAGAAGTAGCCAGGTTAAGTTTTAATTGAGCTTTTGCCACTCTAATTGATACATAAATCTACATTTGTGATTATGTACAGAAAAAATCAGGAGATTTTGTAATATTGCCCATGAGTCTCTTATTAAGAAAACACACCTAGAATTTATCTTTACATCTAATAGAGCTTAAGAGCCGAATTTTGGTCCTTTCACACTCAACTACTAATTTCTGAGTGTAAAATCTAACAGTCTACAAATACAAGATAAGGTGCTACAGCAAGATGCAGCATGAGATTTTCCTGCTATTTAACCTAAAACAATATAAAAAGCCTAAACCAATCAAACAAAAAAATATGTACCTTAAATTAGGCAGTTTGGAAGTTGGGTTCTTTTAAAATCAAAACCCTTTGCAGTGGGGAAGGGTAGGAGAAGGCAGCCATAGAGAAGAAAAGCAATCTGTATATTGCTCTGTATTCAGGTTTACTGTTGACTATATTATCAAGGAGGCCTTGAAAACTGAATGCCAGGTGGTTAAAAGCTTCACTGACAACTGTTTGCACTTTCTTGTCACCACCATCACATTTGCTGACAGACTTCCCCCAGAACTGAGGCTGTTTAAGCAGGCAATTCAGAGCACCTCAAGTTAAATTCCTGCTGTGTTGTCTAGAAAAGCCTATTCTTCTCTAATCACTGAAGGAAGGTAAAAAGTAAAAATAAATAGTATCCTGAACTCTATTAAATTCTATATTCTTGTCAGAGAGAGGTGACTGTCTCGTAAGATATCTTGTTTAGTACCACTGGCTCAACGGTTGTTACACAGCACAAAAGGATAAGCAGATTTGATAATTTTTAACATTCATTTGAACTGAGAATCCTGACTGTAAAATTGCGTGTAAGATACCTTTGAACAAACTTGTCGGTCAGATGCTGTCAGGACCAATTCTGCTCACACTGACGCTGATCTCAGTGGGAGCTTAAATCAGCTAGTTCGTACAACAGACACTGCAAGTGCTGCATCTGGTCAGCAGGAGCTGCATTTCACAAGATCCATAATTTATATGCTGAGAAAACAGGATTTAACATGACGTGAAGGATTAAGGTCAATTTTGGATGCACGCTTCTTCTCAACAGCTCAGATTAATCCATTTGCATTCAAAATACTTTTTCCCTCTTTCCATACATCTTACCTCTCCAATCATTTTCACATCTTCACGTCCATACCAGTCTGGCTCATACACTTCATGGAGAGACTCTGTAAGCTTCTTTGAGGCATCCTGCATTCCTGCAGTTAGACAGAAAGAGGAATATATAAGTGCAAACTACAAGAAATAGTTGCTAAATATCTTTATTTTCAGCCACATGTACCCACTATGCTATTCCCTCTGGCAAATTTAGAAAAGAGATACCTGAACTTGGAGAGAGTGCTGAAATGGATATGGTTTTATGAAGAATCTTGTACGGTCACCCAGTAGGTTTAGAAGTTTGTGGAGCCCAGTGCTTATTTATGCTTGCAACAGGGTGGTGCCTGCAGAGGATTGTGTGAAGCCAAACTGAACAGTCGCTTTTGGAACTCTTGCTACCACAGGTGGAACAAGAACAGGGACTACTGATGGTTATCACTCTGTAATACACTGAGAAGCTGGCTTAAATGTAAAATTGCTTCAATGATATTATGAAAAAGGGCCTAAATATATCTTCAGTGAGATCAGTTTGACTCCAATGAATAAAAAACCACCCTTGGCGAAGACACTGGCGTTTGCGTTTTGATACAGCACGAGTCCATTAGATGCTGAATATGGTTCTGAATCCAGTGAAACCAAACTCATCCCACCTAACTTTCTAAGAGTTCAGAGTAAGTAATTCTAAAATGACAACTTTTATTTCAACTTCTTTGCAAAACCTGAACAATACTTGAATTTTTTACTTAGCATTAACTTTTTTTTAAAAAGCACATTTTTTTCCCTAGTCAAAATCTGTTTGCAATCTTGAAAATATCTCTAAGCATGATCTTCAGATTTAACTGCTCAGTGAATGAATTTAGGAATAACATCAATATTTTTGCACAAAGAAACATTCACAAGTGGAAGACGAAAATTAATTTGAAACTTGAATGAGTAGAAGAGCAGACTTGATCTAGTCAGTTGGTATTCCACAACACATTCCCAAAACAGATGCTCTAAATGTGACAGGAAAATAAATGCAGGAATGCACACTTCCTAATAAGAAAATGGTGGTCTATAGAATGGGTAGGATAGGAAAACAGATACTGAAAAAGCTGAAAGTACATGCCTGTTCTCAGTCCTTGAGTACAAAAGAGAGAATGGCATGGGGGAGAACAAGTACAAAGGAAATACTGGTGTTTAGAGGGTACAAGCTTTCACCCTTAAATCAAGAGGTACTGAGACAAAACAGAATATTTGATCTCTTCAGGGATTGTCTTGGGGGTAGTTTTTAATGACAGAGCTCATCTTAGAATATTAGGATAGCACAAGAACTAAGATGTGTTTCTTCCTTTTCTCCTTCATGGTTAATTCTTAGGATGATGTATCCCCAGCTAAGAAAGTGCTCCCTCAAATAAAAGGGATTTTTTTTTGCTGTAGAAGAAACCAAATTACAATAAAATACAGATGATCTTTACGTATATTTTCAGGCAGGACTCTTAAAATCTTTAATGCCACTGCAAATTAAGCAACTCAAGAGGTAAGGCAAAACTAACAGAGTATCTCTATGCTTAAGAAAGCTGCTTCTCGCTAATCAGAGTGAATGTACAGACCAGGAGGGTTTGTTCATCCCTGCTCACACTTGATCCTTTCTGATACCTGAACTTCTGCCCTTAAGCACTCTGTGTGATAAACCTGTGGCAGAGGTTCCTGCAGTAGGCAGGCTAGCACAGCTGCTAGATAATCCCTCCTGCAGCCTGCATTCAGCTCGGTCACAGACCATATTGGCACCTTTTCCTAGACTTTCTTTCTTAAATACTACAGGCATACATCTGCTTAAGAGAATAAGTAAAACAAACCTAATATGCCATGCTTGAGTCATATCAAAACTGCACCAACTTTTACACTTTTTTCAGTTCTGAGAATCAGATAATCCTCCATTCCACCACACTCCTGTAAAAAACATCAGTCAAATCCAGCTGCAGTGTCAGGCAAGCAGGCAGTAAAGTATTTGGCTTTTTCAGTCAGGGGCTTCAATCTGAAATTTCCAGTCTAAGATCATCCATCCTACTCTCCTCTGACTGCATCTATACCAGGTTTATTGCAATACCCCAAATGAGTGAAGAGGTAAATACCAATCCAGTGAATTCCCATTCTTTTTCATGCCTCTGGACATAAACTTACAGTGTCCAATGATTCTTTATTTGGCTGGTTTTCACATAGAATTATTTCTTACACACTGATACCTTTTATACATTATTCAGCACTAAATTTAAGAGGATTAGTGTCTTAGTCATAGACTGCGGGCTCTCTCTCTCTGCTGTTTTTAACTACTATCACTGAGAAAGAGAAATTGTTAAAAGCAAGTCATTAAAGTACTAAGAAATGTGAAAAGAATTTTTACTGCTGATGAACAGTTAGAAATTTATATTTCTATATACAGTTAGAAATTATATTTTTATATCAATTGTTTCATTCAGTACTACTTGTTGGTAATTGGGTCCTTTATTTAATAACTAAAAGTGCCAAAATATTTGAATCACTTAGAAAAATGCTGCTAAATAATCCAGTTACTGAAGACTGAGCTTCTCAGATTAAATGATCCCAGTTTCTATGGGAAAGAGTCCCTGTCCCTGGAGCCTCCAAAAATTTCTAGAGGCCTCCATGTGATAGGGATCCTGGAGATGGCAGTGCAGAGACATTCTCATTAAGCACACCAGAGATGGTAGAGGGTAGGTGACTCTACCATCACAGTTCCAATGGACTCAAGCTCCCATGGAGAATGAGACAGACCTGGAACAGCATGTTGTCTGTAGAAGTCATATACTGTGGGGTCTCCTCACTCCCCTGCAGGGTAATCTAGCCTGAGTCGTGGAGAAATTTCCATTTTCCTGATGGGGTGAGACATCTTGGTCTGGCTCTTAATATTACTTATGTGGTTCTTCAGGGATATGACCTACCCTGCCATAAGGGTTGTATTTGTTATTGCTAGTAATCCATTAGAGTTTCCACTGGAATAATTCAATCTTTTTATAATTCATGAGTAAATTTTGCAGAATGATAAATAGTTTTATGACTTTTAAGAAATTACATGACTGATTTTAAGATTTCTGTGTCTGGAGGATATGTGCAGTTCTGTCAGCCACAGACTGACAACTAGGCAGCAGAACTGCTTACAGACCTCAAAAATCTTCCCTCCCTGTCCTGTAGACCAGTTACTCTTTATCAATACATTAAGCCACCTGAAGGGTATGGCGCTTTATTTTCCTCATGCAGGACTACTTTTTACATCTGTCACCTTGCCACCTGCGTGAAGATCCAGGTTTATTCTTCCTCATCTGCACTGGTACTTGCAAAGAGCTCGGGGTAGAGAACAGGTGACTGATTCAAAGTTTCTATAACAATTGGGCCATAAAAACAATCAAGTCCCTTACAGCTCTCAAAAGCTTAAAAGTAAATTGTGAGGTATAAAACCCAGATACATATTGCCAAGGAGACTGGAAGAGACACAAGGCTGAGGCATGAGATGACTAAAGCTACGGGGGAGAGCACACAGTCTTGTCAGTACAAACACCACTGATATACAGCAGACATTAAACAATCATGCAGGTGAAATAAAATGGCACATAAAAGCCATTCACAAGTTCAACAGCTTTATGGCATGGTAATTTATGGCATTCCTCTGAGTCCTTAAATAACCAACAAGAAAGATCAAGGTCCAGCTAAGACAAAGAAGCATCAGTGAACAAGAGAAGGAGTCTGAATACAGCAAAAATTCTTTTAAGAATGTGTGATACTAAACCTCAGATTGTCAAGTTTATTAAAATGAAGGGACAGAGGGTCATAATAAGGCTCAATTGACTGTTCCTTGCTTAAATCCCCAGCTGGAGTATTGTGTCTACGTCTGGAGTCCACTGCACAAGAAAGACGTGGACATGTTAGAGAAGGCCACAAAAATGTTCAGAGAAATGGAGAACCCCTACTACAAAGACAGACTGAGACGGCTGGGATTGTTCAGCTTGGAGATAAGAAGGCTCTGAGAAGACTGTGGCAGGACATGTCTACCCCCCTCCCTCTCTGCCACAGATGGTTGGTGCATATGGGAAGTGATAACTCAGGTGCTGAAAGGCCCAGCAAGGGGTCATCTCTGGCACCAAAAGGGCTCAGGCCTAAACTAAGAATCAACGTCTTAGTCTGGAAAGCAGAAGTGGGAAGAAGTAAAGGAAAATAAATATTCCTGACTGAGAGACACTATTTTACGAACTATAAAAGCACACACATTGATCACAGATGCAGAAGCCTTCTATACACACACCCTGACAAGTGTTTGAGACTTCTCCTTGGAGTTTGGATGCAGATTCTGTGGTTACTTTCCTGGGAATTGAGGGAAAGGATCTTGATATGTGCCCCACCAACAACTGGATGGTAAGATACGTTGAATCCTAAGCGATATTATTTCTTTGCTAGCTATAACATTAATAGGTACCTTTAAACTCATGCTGCATTTGTTTACTAGTAGTTTCTTTTCGTCCTTGTTCCTGTGTAGTATATAGTTCATTTTAAGTCTTAGGTCTGTTAGTTTTGTGTCTATTAAATAAATAATTCATTCTATAAGAGACTGAATCAGCCATTATTAAAGAACTTGTGAACAAGAGTGGGTTTTGGGGTGCTGGCCACCTCAATAAAGCTACTGCCTGCTGTCAGAGGCCTGGGCAAAAGGCAGGGACTTATCTAAACCCCCACATCCATTCGTAACAGAGACCTCCTTTTGGCCTGACAGTACTTAATGGAAGCTTATGAAAAAGAGGGAGAGCAACTTTTTACACAGGTGGACAGTGGTAGGACAAAGGGGAATGAATGGTTTGGAACTAAAAGAGGAGAGATTTCGATTAGATGCTAGGAAGAAATTCTTTACTCGGAGGGTAGTGACACACTGGAACAGGTAGCCTAAAGAAGTGGATACCCCATCCTTGGAAGTGTTCAAGGTCAGGTTGGATGGGGCTCTGAGCAACCTGGTCTAGTGAGTGGCATCCCTGACTACAGCAGGGGGATTTGAACTAGATAATCTCTAAGGTCCCTTCCAACCCAAACCATTCTATGATTCTATGAAATCATGCCTGGATTTGTACTTCCTACTTCCAATATCAAGTCACTCAGAAGGCACGCAGCAAAATGAAACTTATTACTGAGGTTCAAATCCCAAAACTCTTTAAAATGAACTGCTTCTCTCATACATCCAAGAGTATAAAGATGTCAAGTGCATTATTTTCCAATAATTCCAATATATGCAATTTTATGATTGACCTTTTTTCCTGCAAAATGAGCCCCTGATGACAGCATAACTCCAAGCCTCTGACACTCGTGGTGCAAAAATCCCACTCAAGTGCCTAAATATGGGGGTTCCCATGCTTTTGTGCATAGATACCCTAAAATCTTTTAATGATAGCAG
Source organism: Cnemophilus loriae (assembly GCA_013397755.1). Taxonomy (NCBI): domain Eukaryota; kingdom Metazoa; phylum Chordata; class Aves; order Passeriformes; family Corvidae; genus Cnemophilus; species Cnemophilus loriae. The sequence continues at coordinate 560,918 of VZTF01004850.1, read as the reverse complement.
TACTTCAAAGAATTGCAACAAAGATACTGTAGAAGGTGCTTAGTCATCCAAAATCTGGTCTTTGGCACTACTGACCTAGTCGTCTTTGAGAAAGCCTCAGTCAGAGCTGTGTATTGTGCTCTGCTGTTTTGGGTTGTGTGCTCACTCCACAGCACCAGTGTGTGCCAATATGCGTGCCAAGGACGCCCACTGGTGGCTTGTTGACTTTGACATTTTTAAAGCTCTCATGAGTGCTTATGACTATATATTTTTTTAGGAATGTAGATAATAAGGTGCTAGCAAACACTTTTCATTCTGAGTAAGAAAGTCAGTCCAAATTACTTAAAGGCTGCAACGAAAGAAAGATGGCAAACAGAAAAGCACAGCTAAAAAGGCAAAACTTAAACAATGGAAAATTTTACACCAAGATAAACACAAAACTTGGTGCAAAATGTAGTCCATTAGAGAGTAAAAGAGCAAAAGGACCATGAATGTAGAGTACTAGGAAAAGAAGAGAAAGACAGAGAAAGAAGATGAAACAGAGGAGTGTTGTTGTCACCAATACAGAAATCAAAGCAGCGTGTAAACACTCAGCTTACGTGACAGATAAGACATCTAGCCAACAGACAGCATCATCCCGCTGCTTCTGAGTAACCATCAGACAACGTATGTGGGGAAGGGTGAACACTAAGAAAACAAAATTAGCATTCAATGGGTTCCCCACAAAAGACTGATGCTATAATTTCCTCTAAGAACAAAAGACATTAGAGCAAATTTGTCTGGTATGGAATTTTCCTTGGGCAGCCCATCCAGAAAAGAATAGATGGTCAAAGACAGTAAGCTACCGCTTTGCTTCCCATTTTATAATTCTCATCAAATAGAGCTTTCTTACCTGCCTATGAACAGCTGATGAAGTGTTACTGTGACAGTGATTTCCAGAGATGTTAATACTCATTTGCAAAATTTTCCCTACTGGACTGGAGCCAGGTCAAAAATACACACACATATTTATATTTATATTTATATTTATATTTATATTTATATTTATATTTATATTTATATTTATATTTATATATGTTCATATTTATATTTATATTTATCTCAAGAAGCTACTGTCTCTCAATCAGTCACCAACTCTTATTCCCTTCCCTTTAGCCTCCAACTCCTCCAAAGAGAGATGGCATGAGAAAGAGAACACTGCATAGTGCTCTGTTGAGTGTGCTAGATTTACAAATGTCTAGCAGGATTTAAATGGCTGTTTACTTATCTCTGATATTTAAGCACTGGCCAGTGAGCTTCTGCTACTTAGATTTTCAATGTAGTATCAAGAGACATCACAGTTGACTTTTAAACTTAAAAAAAAAAATTGATTAAGCAGCCAGAAATAGATGAGAAGTCACATTATCACAGGGAATGTGGTTTTGAAGGAAGCTCGTCACCCAACTAGCAACAGCCTGGAAATGTTACAGTTACGGAGATCAAGCAATCCCTTGCCTTGCATGAGGTATTTCATAGTCTAGCATTTGCAAAGATAAAAAGCAAGGTGTGTAGACTTCGCAGGTGCTGAAAATGCATGCAACATGAGAATCTGGGCAGTGGAGGATGCACACAAAAGACAGTTGAGGATGCAAGACTGTACACGCATGAGTTGACATTGAAGGTGCAAAATCCCTAGCATCAGGTTAAAGAGAATCTTACTTCTATTTGTCTTTGTATACTTTCAACAAGTTTACTTGTCTCAGTTTTTAAAAAAAAGTTTGCTTTATGAAAGCAAGATATAAAATTTAAAAATCACCTTTAATGGCTGCCAAATAGGCTCTCAGTTCTCTCTGGAGTCTGGAACCCTCTGCCTGAAACAGAAGAAAAACAAAGCATGGAAGTGAAAACATGTGTCAGTTATGTTTAATGCCTTGAAACATGCACGCAGTATGTCAAACAACAACTAAAAGCAATTTCAGGAGCTATCTGATTAACAGTGTCACACGATGCAAGCATGCACAGATTCATATAAAAAGGCAGCCTGGCAAAGGAGTCTTGGCATAGTGTACTCTCTAGGCTAGAATTTCTGGATTTATTTTATCAATCATCTGTACAGGCAACAACTCTATCCAAAGAAAGACAGGTATATTTTACAGTCAAGGTGCAATTCAAGTCAGCCAGGCCTATGGCCTAATCTGAAACACAAAGAAGTATAATCAAAAACAGTGAACTTCCACTGGAAACCACTCAAATGAGGCCAGTCTAGACCTGAAGAAAGTTCTACCCTTACACAAGTGTAGTGGTTTGAGTTCGCAATCCGAATCACATCACCAAATTAAGTGTAGTGGGTCGAGAACTCACTAGAATTATTTACTCATTTCCCTCTGTGAGATAAGGATTAGGAGAAGCAAAGCAGGCTCAAACTTTAAAGAATATAAAGAAAGCTTTATTAACATAACTAAAAGAAAAAATAATAAGAATCAGAATAAACCTTCAGAACACCTCTCCTCACCCCCAGCTTCTCTCATCTCTCCCACTGACAACGTAAAGACACAAAACTTGGTATTTTCAGTCAGTTTACCACCTCTAAAATAATCTTTCTTCAGTTCACTTATGGAGAGGAGTCTCTCCTGCCAAGCCATGGAGATTTCTCCACAAGAAACAGTTCTCTCGTGGCTTTAATGTCACAGTGGATTAGCGCGCTCAGGGTTAAAGCATCTGATCATTCTGTGAAAGTCTTTCCCATGCCTTGCAGCCTTCCCACAGCTGCTTTCGTGGGCCACGTCAACTTATGGGGTACAGTTTTAAGGATGGGCTGTTCTAGTGTAAAACAGAAGTTCTCTTCATCTCTCTGGAGTCATCTTCATCTCTGGGAACAGAAATATTCTTCTATTTCTGAGGGTCAAAATTCTCTTCTATCTAATCTCCCTGGGGCACTCATCTTGCTCCGTTCAAGCTTCTCATTTAATCACTGCCACCTCAACATCTGCTTGCTCAGCACAGGTGCCTCTGCTCATGACTGTGGTTAGAACGCTCCATCCCCCCCACGCATTTTCATGAGTTACAGGAAACAGTCTGATGGATCAATCATTTATCTTCCATAGCCTCACAAGAGAATTTCAGCCCCAAAGCTGGGGCAACTCATTCTCCTCTCATCTGGGTTTAGCTCTCCTTCTTCACTGACCTTGGTGTCTCCATGTAGTTTCCCTCACATGTCTTCACCCCTTTCTCTGACTTGGGAAAGAATCGGTGTCTGAAGAGATAATCTTGCCCGGGCCTGGTGGATGGTCATGTGACCTCGGCCACGCGGTGGCCAGAGCTGCTCTCGGTGGAGGAGGAGTGGGGGAGGAGGGGGCCACTCTCCACACTGTGCTGGGGCGTGCCCACGCCGGGAGGGGAGGCTCCCTCCCCCCATTTACCTGTCCAGAAGCCGGAATCAAAAAGAGCATGTTTCAAACGTCCGCTCTCATTGAAATAGCATAGTCACAGGGGGCGTCTAAGCAGCTGATTGGTTCTGCCAAGTCCAAAGGAAGTTTTCACGTTCCTTGCAGGGGAATAATAATTTTTAACAGCTGTCAAACCACCACAACAAGTTGTTTACTATATTTGCAAACAATTTCCCAAGTATTCTAACATTTTAACATTTTGCAAGCAAATAACTATTAAAATACAATAATGTTAGTTACTTTGTTTTGCTTGATTAGTGCATCTTGCAGTCTACTGTGAAATCTCGACTGTTTCTTTGGCAAATACATCAAAATTATCTTTCTTTCTCTTATACCAACAACCTTTGAAAAACGCAGAACAGAGGAAACACAATGGATTTTGTTACTTTATCTCTGACTGTATCACAAGTTGGACTTCACAGTTCCTAGGATTTGCAAAGAAACCTGTGCTACACACATACTTTATTGCTAAAAAGATGCTGTCCAGGACACCTTCAATAGCCTGAAGATTTTTGAAACAGTCCACATTTGCCAGTTTCCAATATCTTTCAAATTATTTATTTAAGCAGTTGGAAACGACAGGACTATCAGCTTGCAGTCACATTTTCTCACATACAGCTACGCCATATGGAAAAATCAGCAGCAAAATATGACTGATGGCTGCAAAATATGACTGACTGCTTTGGAGTTTCTCTCATATTTTCCATGTGAAAATCAGAATCTAAAGGGTGCATGTGAATAAAGTGAATACTTTAGAAGGCAGAAGGTATAAGCTGTTATAACTCCACTTAACTCAAAGGACTTCTGGTATCAGTAAAGAAATTGCCGTCAGCAACTTCAATGCTCAGAGCGTTCAGACACAGAGGATCATAAGAAATTCAGGTTGATAGGGGCTATCTGATGCTTAAAATCCTTCATACCTGCAGCCATGTTAAATCAAAACTGTGGTTCTGAAAAAATACTTGTCTCACCAGTACACACAATACAAAACTCACTAAACTCACTTCTCCCAGCTTCCTGAAGGGAACTGTAGGCCTGTAGAATGGGATCAGCAACAGCCCCCACCCCCATCCCTCAAACTGCAGTGCAGTATAAGAAGAGAGCAACTGTTTAATGTCCTGGAAATATTAAAGAATTTGGAAGGTAAAAATGCCTGAGTGGGCCTAGAAAGCAGACTGAATTAACTTTATGGATTCAACAAACAGAAGCTTGCTTTTACACTAATTTGATCTGAAACAAGTCACCTACACCTCTCAAATCCATTAATCGACTAAATTCTGAGCACAGGAATAGACCTACCAGGGTGGTATCTGAAAAGCTGCTGGGTAACAGCAAGTGTGAAGGAGCAGCCAGCCCACCAACCCTTCTCTGGTTTGGGACCATATTCGATGCTCCAAGGAAAGGCAACCTCTTCCCCTGCTTTGGAATCAAAGCTGCATATCAAAACAAGGGCAAGACAGGTGCAGGTTGAGTATCAGTGGATTAAACCTCAGATTTAATTACTTATAGAACAACAGAAAGTTCTGGCGTAGAAGCTTGATATTGTGTCTTTTAAGACAATATTATGCATATATTTTAATACTGTTTAGCAAAAAGTACTACCCTAAAGCATTACAACACATTATTTCATGCTACATAACACAGCAGAAGCTAATTTAATTCTGTGCTCGAATGTTAGGCAGAGGAATGACAGAAGTTGTCTGTTTTCCATGGACCAAGGCATTAAGTGATCAGTTTTTCCACAGAAGAAAGGAGATTGCACCCAGGAGCAAATTTCTTGATCTCATGTCTGAAGAGGAGGATCAGCAAATATTTGGCAGAAACTAGACGGAAGTTCCCCTTTTATGCATGCCAGTCTCCTCCTGAGAGGATCCCTAGTACTGTGAGAAGTCACATGAGGGCACAGAAGTTATCTTTCCATTTCGTACCTTCTTTGGCCTGAGCTCTTGTGGTAAAAATGGAAGGTACAGCAACTTGGTTCTTCATCATGGTCCAGCTGAACAGGCGACTATATCATAACAACTTTTAGTTATTAAAAAGTCTCTGGTGTTCTGGGAGCAGCAAACTGCAGTTTGAAGGCTGAGAGCCTCCTTAGCTGATTTCATGTCCAGTTTTACTCATACACGTGACGTTTTGTCACTAGGACTAAGCGGCACACCGCAAATGTCAGGGAAACACACTGCTCAAACACTGTTTATAACTATACTGCTGTGCAGTTTTACAACTCCTACCCTAAACCCCTATTAGATCTGTTGTGCTTGGTTAGCATTGTGCATCATCAGCAACTGCTGTTCAGGGAAACGTGTACGAAAAAATCAAAGTAGTAAAACATGATGTAAATATTTTGCCATATGTGATGTTATGAGTTCTGACACTTCATTCAAAAGAGTAATTTTAATATGCATTTCCCTTAGTCTAGCTTATTAACAGGCCATAAATACCTGAAATATCTAAGCATGATAGAGTCACATGAATTTTTCCTCATTATCAATTGTTGTGTGATGTGACACTGAAAAATCCATGAGCAAGGGCCAGCTCCTACTGAATTTGAGAGATAATCTCTCAGTTTCAATGACAACAAAATCAGACCTTTCTAAAAATACCAGAAACAAAAATTAGCATCAAAAGCCCTCAGCCCTGTGTTCTGAGAAATGTACCTCTGGTCTACACATTTTCTATAGTAAACTCATTATTAGTGAAGACAAATATCCTTTTGTCACCTAACAGACTAATTAAAATTCATAAGATGAAAATACTGCATTGCTGACTATGCACATCTTGAAAATTGTTACATACAGGTTTTAAAAAGTACTTTTTAAAAGACTGTCATGTATTTAGTGTTGTCCCTTTACAGTGTTTACTGGTACACTCTTTCTACTTTCTGGTCTATCAAATGAAAACATCCGGTGGCTCTGAAACCACTGCTCCAAGTATCTTCCTTAAAGCCATGAATTTTGTTAAATGAGATGCAGCTTCTTGAGGGAGAATGCAAGGTAGGTGTCCTTTCACCAATGTTGTATTCCTCTGAAATGAAATTTCCCAAGACAGCACTGATGCTTCCTTTATAATTTCATAATTTCTTTCATTTGTTCTACATAAGTCAGCAAAATGAGTCAGTTTCATAAGATGCAAGAAACTCTAGAGGAAAGTCTCAATAGCAAACTTCGCACAATCAGTTTGTTTGATAACAGTATGCATGTTCTACCAGACTCCAGCACCAAAAATCAGTGCTCTTAGCTCACCTGATCAAACTCAATACACAAATTATCAAAAATCTGTTACATAATCCTGTTTAACTTTACATAAGAGCAAGTGAGGCATGCCAACAACTCAAACCAACATCCGTCTTTGGGAAAGTCAACACAGCTCTTCACAGCAATGTCCCAAACAACAGTTTGTTGCTTTGAACAATGTAGCCTATCACCTTTCTACTCTCTGATCTCATTATTTGGTTAGTATTATATAGCTGGTAAAGACACATGCACTCAGATAAGAAGGTTCAGTGTTTCAGGATCTAGCAATCTACAGCCACAGGCCTTACATACCCTGACAGCAACATTAGGCCTTTTCAGTACTACTGATTGTTGGGTATGTTCAGTTTTGGTTTTCTTTTCAATTCGTAGCATTTAAGCATATTTTAGCACTGGAATTAAGAAAAAGAGAGCCACAGCACTGTTGGCTGTGAGACTGACGGGACCCAGAAAAAGCTAATGATGAAAACTAAAACCCCATAGTTTCCATCTAATTAGCTTTTCCTTCCTGATGGATTAGAAAAACTGTTGCATCCACTCAGAAATTGAAGATCACCTTGCCTCCACAAAAGCCGCAACTGGATGACCTATTTGCCAGGAATCATTAATTTAAGCTTTCCAGTCAGAACAGAAGAATTTGATTTTTCTATCATGTCACATACAGGATGTAAACACAATATATCTTTCCAGGAAAGGTCAGCACATGAATGACATACAAACCCCAAATATATCACTCCAATTTAGTGAGAGGCAAGCGCATTGAAAATATTGAACCTGGAGCACAGGATAATTCATAACAAATAATAACAAGATAACAATGACAACAGTAATAATAACAACAACAATAACAACAATAATTAAAAATTACAATTATTAATGCAGCTCTAATTAACCCTGGAATTTTGTAATTTCATTGCTAAGACATCAGAGAAATAGCTGAAAAGAAAACATTTCCTGTATCACTTGGAAGACATTCTTTATTGTAATGTGCTGTTCCTTGTCACAGCGTAGAGCAATGCTCTTTGTTCATAAACACCTTAGGTACTATTTACTGCTAGGTCTTTTACAGAACTCTGTAGTATGAATGAAAATAACTATTACATTAAGAGAAGCTTAACGTAAGTAAGAGGCTACTTGGACAAATCTGTAATTCAACATGAAATCTATCTGCTTGCCAGAGTACTCTATTTTACTATTTATCAGTGTCTTGGTTTGAAAGACAGGTGTCTGCCAAGATAGGAGGGAACCTCCCTTGGCATGGAGAATAGGACTCTCTTCCCTCCGAATTATTATAACTTTGAAATTAAGGGACTTTCTGGCAAAGATATGGGAAAAGGAATAACAGTTCTTTACTAGTATGTATATGTATAACAAGGCAAACAAACGACAACAATGGCAGCGACAACAAACAGAAACAGAAATCCAGTGACAGCCTTCTCTTGGCTGCAGGCACTTTCCCCTTTGGTGCAGTTACGGCCACAGCCAGCAGGGGCGCTGGTGGCTCCCAGCCAGGCAGGGCAGGTGCAGTGATTCCCCTGCAGCTGCAGGGGGCGCTGTGGCACGGGTTTTGGCCGTCTCTCTCCGCGCAGTAATGGCAGACACAGCCGGCAGTAATGGATGGAGAAGGGGCTTCCTTTACAAACCCCCCGGGCAGCTGATCCTGGTGCCCTTCTGGATAGCAAAAGGCGCTGTAGCAGGGACTTCGGGACCAGCAAGCTGGAAGGGCAGGGATGAGCAAAATCCTGGAGTGGTAAATGAGATGTACCAGAAACTCCACAGCTGTAGCTGTAACCGTGGGGCATTCTGGCAGGCAGGGGGTGTGGGGCCATGGCAGAAGAAGCAGGACAGGGCTGGGGTCCAGCAGCAGCAGTGAATTTTCCACCCCACCCCACCGCCAGTAAGCAGCAACTTGACCGTCCTCCTCCGAAGCCAAGAGAGTAAGAGATCTAGGAGCTGTGCACAGCCCCCTTTTCCCCAACCCAATTCTCGAAGTATCTCTGCCCGTCCAAGAGAAACCCCCACCTAAGAGAGTAGCCAGCCACACCCTTTCTGTGGCATCTTCTTTTGTCTCTCTTACGTATGGGTTGTTATGGTTTCGGTCATTCTGGTTTCGTAGCGATGGGACAAAATTCCATGAGAGAAAGAAACAAAAGGAAAAATCCTAAACCCCAACAGTCAGGTTCCTTATAGTCCCTAGAATTGCCTCCCTAATTTTGGAATCTTTTTCTCAAAGAAATAGATTTCCTTTTTTTCTTTCTAAGCTCTAAGAGATTTGGGTTTTGAAATATTTGTCTAATGCATCACTTGAAAAAATTGGGTTTGCAACCTTCTCTGGAAACATAAAGGTTTCAGGCATAACAGTATCTTTCAGAAGAGCACCAAATTTGTGGCCCAGCCACCAAGAAGGCTCAAAAGTAGGAATTTTGTTGTTCTAATTATTAAGTAGCATGTTAAACTGAAGTAAATTGCATCAAATGAAACAGGATTCTCAGATGATTCAGACTAATCAAAAAAAAACCCCAAACCAACTCTAAAGGCAAGAACCAGGCAGCTCTGCCTCGTGTTAGTAGTGACTCCCAGGAGGCAGGTGAGAAAGCTCTGTGTCTGCAGAGACATTAAACCAACCCTTTTAATGAACCATGGGTTTCTGTTTCAGATGAGGACTGAACAGAAAAATATGTGGCACTCACCTTAAGTGAAATTCCATCCTTGCCTCACAACTAAACCTCCCCTTGTTTACTACCTGGATTCTTTTATCCATCTCAAGACCACGTACGAGACCCATAAAATGAGGAAGGGTCTAAAAGGGGGACATAATAAAATAAATAGGTTTAAAGATGGTCATATAGATATATGAGATACTTACTAATTCCTAGAGTAAATAAGATTTTGCCAAACACAGATTGCATTTCATATCATTATTTGTAATACATATTGAAGCTCCCTTTCTTAACCATGTCCTTCATCCAACTCTCGATTAAGACACCTATCACTGTCTACATGAGCTAGGTGTCTCTCCTTGTCATAGAGCCAATGTAGATCTCTTAAGAGCAACCTGTGGAGTCAGGAGAGCAATTAGGAAAATCCAGTAGTCAAAACCATTCACTCCAGTATAGTTATCTAGTGCTGGATGTGATACATCCTCAAATAGCAACAACCGGTCCTTAGAGACCTACCAGCTTTGCTGAACAGCAACTGGAAGCCAGGGAGGACACACTAGGGCCTTGCAAGTGGCAACAGATGCCGACATTTAGACAACTAAGAACCCTCACAACAGCTGATGGGGTTGATCCAGGAACCACAAGTGACCTCAGTGGAGGCTATGCCCTCACTGATGGGTGCCATCCTGCAGGGTCTGGTACAGGTGGGCAGAGACAGGGACTGGTAAGAGGTTTCACTGATAACCCACAAACTTGTGAGGGTTTGAACCAGGTCCAGGGTTTGTCTGAGAGATCCAGATGGGAGCCGCAGGAGAGGCAGCTGAAACATGGGTTCCCTAGGCATGGGAATGAGTCTATGGTGTAACTTATGCCAAGGGCTGAGCTAAAATGGGACTCCTGGGTCCATGTGCAGGATTAGGGGACCCAGATAGGGCTGATCAGAGACATTAAGGCCCACAGATGCCCCTGAGAAACTGGTGGGTTTTTGCCTTGCTCTCCAGACCCTGCTGCCCTGTTCAGCACAAGCATCAGGGAATACCCAACTCCTGGAAACACAGACACCCACATTCAGGTGTTGCAATACCACTCTCTAGGCACAGGGTTAGCTGCCAAAACACATGTGTCTGTTGCAGCTGGAGATGCCACATGGTACTCAAGAAAGCAGGTATTATACAGGACTGTGGTCAAAGCCACATGCCTTTTTCTGCAGCAATGTCTGAGGGACCAGGTGGGACACTGGGAGGCACATCTGGTGCCTGTGTGTAGGTGGTGAATCTCAGCTTGGGTATCTTAATTAATGAATAAGTTTTTAAAAATCAGTGGCACAGCTGATGCAAAAGGAGCACTTCAAAAAATGTTAATTGTCTCACAAACCAACTTTTAGACACTGTCATGACACAGCTGTAAGGCAGACAAGCATGCTTGTGTAAAAGAAGATTTGGACAGGATAAGCCTTTTCAGGAACCGTAACAATTACACTTAATCAGCAGTTCTTACTACTACGTGCACATTAAGTAAAACAGTCCACAGAAGCAAGTTCTGATCACTCAACAACAGTAAAAAAGGCTCTTTGTTTTCACCTAATTCTATAAACTAGCAACAACAGCATTTGACATTTTGCCTTTTTTCTGACAACATGCCACGGGAAGCTGCTTTTGTAGTGCAACTGTTATATCTCCGTTGTGTACATATACAGTACATAATGTTTATATATAACATATATATATGTTTATATATAAAATATATTTTAACTGTAGTCTGTAAAGTAAAAGAAGTCTTATTACTACATGTAGAAAAATAAAGAGAGGTAAATTTGCATACACATTGTGGCAGGACGTCTACCCCTCCCTCCTTTCTACCACAGATAGTTGGTGCAGAAAGAGATAACCTAGGGGCTGAAAGGCCCAGCAAGGGGTCATCTCTGGTGTCAAAAGGCTCAAGCCCCCAGCTAAGAATCAACATCTTAGTCTGGAGAGCAGATGTGGGAAGAGATAAAAGAAATATTCTTGACTGAGAGACACTGTTTTACAAACTATAAAAGACACACAAATTATCACAGAGGCAGAAGCCTTTTACACCCCGAAGCGTTTGAGACTTCTCCCTGGAGTTTGGATGCAATTCCGTGGTTACTTTCCTGAGAATTGAGGGAAAGGATCTCGATGTGTGCCCCACCAACAATTGGATGGTAAGAGACATTGAATCCTAAGTGATATTATTTCTTTGCTAGCTGTAACATTAATAGGTACCTTTAATCTTGTGCTGTATATATCTACTAGTAGTTTCTTTTTCTTTGTCTTATTCCTGTGTAGTAGTAGTTTGTTTTAAGTCTTATGTCTGTTAGTTTTATGTCTATTAAATAAATAATTCATTCTGTAATAGACCAAATCAGCCATTATTAAAGAACTTGTGAACAAGAATGGGTTTTGGGGTGCTGGCCACCTCAACAAAGCTACTGCCTGCTGTCAGAGGCCTGGGCAAAAGGCAGGGACTTACCTAAACCCCTACATCCATTCGTAACATACATGAAATAGAATACTGCTCTCTTAGAACAATAAACTGTGACTTTTAATGACTGTGAGTCATTAAAATATACATGGGGATAAAGCTAATTGCTACTGTACTTCCTGTAAAAAAAAAGAACATGTAAGATGAAATGGCTTGAAAAATAGAGTACAGATGAAATTTCTGGTAAATCCTCAATGGCCTTTGATGATAATTTCACAGTTGAGAGAAGTATGCAGAAATTCTCTTTTTTTCCCTCATACTGAACTTCAGAGTCGATTAAGAGGCTAAGCATATTCACAATTAGCTCTGCAGAGATAAATGTTTAAATCTCAAGAAATTTCTTGCAATACAATGAAAATCTGTCATACTGTCATATATGAGTTTATATGTTTTGTTTGTTCCACAAGCTTTGATTTAGAGTGGCAATTTTCAGTTTACAACTTAAGTAGAAGATGAAAAATAGCTGTATTCATTGCTTAAAATCTAAATGTTTTTACTGTTGGCATCAGCTGCAACAGCTTAATGGTTTTGATAGAGAAAGTCCTGAGGCTCTGCAAAGCAACTGTGCTCTGTTCTCTCTGGACATCGGATGACTCAGTTTCTCCACGGTGACTTATCTGGGTAATTCAACTCTGGGTTGTCAAGTCCAGAAGAGGCTGTTATTCAACTGTATTCAGAAAGAGATGGGAATGGATGACTGGGGAATCTAAATGACCGTTTTCTCCAGATGCATCTGCTGCACTGCGTTGGTTTTGCACGGCCTGGTTTTTGGTAGTGGGGGGGCCACAGAGGTGGCTTCTGTGAGAAGCTGCCAGAAGCTTCCACGATGTTCGGCAGAGACAATCCACGATGGCTCTGAAGATGGACATGCTGCTGGCCAAGGCTGGGCCTATTAGAGATGATGCTAACACCTCTGTGATAACATATTTAAGAAGAAAATCGAAAAAAGTAGGGGCACCATTTTTTGCTAGCCAGAGAAGAGGAGGGGGTGAGAACATGGGAGGGAAACAACATGGAGACACCAAGGTCAGTGGAGAAGGAGGGGGAGGAGGTGCTCCAGGTGTCAGAGCCAAGATTCCTCTGCAGGCTGTGGTGATGACCATGGTGAAGCAGCTGTGCTCCTGCAGCCCACAGGTCCATAGGAGATGAAGAGATCCACCTGCAGTCCATGGGGGAGGTGCCCACACCAGAGCCTGTGGATGCCTAGAGGAGGCTGTCATCCAGTGGGACACCTGGTGGAGAGAGGGGGCCCCTGCTCCCAGGCTGGAGCAACCTGTCCTTGGAGGACTGCACCCCGTGGAAGAGTGACCCATGCCACAGCAGTTCTGGGAGGACTGTGTGCCCATGAGAGGGACCCATGTTGCAGCAGTTTTGGCAGGATTGCTGTTGGTGAGATTTGGAGCCATGCTGGAGGAGTTCAAGGAGAACTGTCTCCCGTAGGGGGGACCCCACGGTGTAGCAGAGGAAGGACTCTTCTCCCTGAGCAGCGGAAGAAAACCTTGGGTGACGAACTGACGAAATCCCCATCTCCTGTCTCCCTGCGCTGTCGGTGGGAAGGAGGGAGGAGCTGGGGGGAAAAGGTGTTTTTTAAGGGCTTATTTTACTTCTCATTGTCATCCTCTGACTCTGTTAGTAATAAATTCACTTTGTATCTCTAAGATGAGCCCGTTTTGCCCTTGGAGTGTTTTCTCCCGCTCTTTATCTCAACACATGAAGCCTTCATTAAATTTTTCTCTCCTCTGCCCAGCTGTGGCGGGGGAGGGTGAGCGAGCGGCTTTTGTGGGTGCCTGGTGTTTGGCCAGTGTCAAACCATGACATGCAGGTATCCTTACACATAGCCTGCTTCTGAGTTTGGTACAGGCCCACCATCTAATTTGCTATTCAGGCAAAGATTTCAGGTTTTCAATTTTCTGTTTCCTGGATAACGAGCACTATGCTCTTTCCTTTATCCTTTCAGTGGGCTGAACTGGGAGTCCTCATTTATTATCTTTGGAGAGTAGTAATAAAAAGATCTTTCTATACTTAAAGTTAGTTGACCTCTCAAGTGTTGCAGGTTCAGTAATGCAGGCAAACAAGATAAACAGACCATTTTCACAGCTTTCAGCTTACCAGGATCCCCAGCGCACACACAGCACCAGCTGCAACAAAGAACTTGCAAAGAGACATAGAACTGAAGTGATAGTGTTCCTCAGAACGAACTGTGGGTAGGTGAGGTGGCCAGGGAACAGACAGATCATTGTTAAGTGAGATTGCAAGAAACAAAGTAAAGCCTGGACCTGCTCTCAAACTTCCTCTGACATGGCCTTGTTAGGTCAGTGACCACCTGTAACAGTTTTCGGTTTGATAACCAGGCGGAAACACTAGTCGAAGTGTAGTGGTACGAGTTTGCCAATCCAATTTAAGTGTAGTGGTTTCGAGCTCTGGCCTATCATCCAGACCATTTCCCTCTGTGAGATAAGGATTAGGAGAAGCAAAGCAGGCTCAAACTTTAAAGAATGTAAAGAAAGCTTTATTAACAGAACTAAAAGAAAAAAACCAAAAATAATAAGAATCAGATTAAACCTTCAGAAAACCTCTCTTCCCCCCAAACTTCTCTTTCAGATATTTCCCCACTGACAATGTACAGACACAGAACCTGGTATTTCTCAGTCAGTTTACCACCTCTAGAATAACCTCTCCTCAGTTCACTTGGGGAGAGGAGTCTCTCTTGTCATGCCATGAAGACCTTCCACTAGAAACAGTTCTCTCATGATTCTAATGTCACAGCGAATCAGCTGCCCGGGAGTTAACAGCATCTGATCACTGTGTGAAAGTCCTTCCCACGCCTTGCAGCCTTCCCACAGCTGCTTTCGTGGGCCATGTCAGCTTATGGGGTACAGTTTTAAGGATGAGCTGTTCTAATATAAAACAAAAGTTCTCTCATCTCTCTAGAGTCATCTCTATTTCTGAGAGCAAAGGTCTTCTTCCTCTGAGGGGCAAAGTTCTATTTTGGCTCATCTTCCCTGGGGCACTCATCTCTGGGGCAAGAGTTTTCTCATTTCTCTCTCTCTCATATCTCTCCCCGTTCAAGCTTTTCATTTAATCACAGCCACCTCAACATCCGCTTGCTACTTCAGCCCAAATACCTTTGCCCATGGCTACGGTTAGAATGCTCCACCCCCATAAATGCCATGAGTTACAGGAAACAGTCTGATGGATCAATCACTTATCTTCCATAGCTTCACAAGACACTTTCAGCCCCAAAGCTGGGACAACTCATTCTCCTCTCATCTGGGTTTCTACTCTCCTTCACTGACTTCAGTGTTTCCGTGTAGCTTCCCTCTCGTATTTTCACCCCTTTCTCTGAGTCGGGAAAGAATTGATGTCTGAAGAGTTAATCTTGCCCCAGGCAGGTGGATGGTCATGTGATCTTGGCCAGGCAGCGGCTGGAGGTGGAGGAGCGAGAGGAGGAGGAGGGTGCTGCTCTCCCTCAGCGCTGTGGGCTGAGCCAAGGTCTCAGAAGGCCAGCGCCGCACCATGGGGCCCCCCCCGGACCCGGGGCCGAGCCAAGAGGGGGGGTGCTGCTGGAAATGGCCGGAGAGGAGGGCTCAGCCTGGCCCACGGCCGGAGCAGCGGTGGCTGGGCCAGCCTGGCAGCAGCCGGAGTGGGGGCTGGGCCGAGCCCACCGGCCCGAGGCCGGAGCGGGGGGCTCGGCCAGGTGGATGGTCAGAGGGGGCCAGGCCTGGCCCACAGCCTGGCCAGGCCCGGCAGGGAGCCTGGCCAGGCCTGGCCCGGAGGCCTGCCTCGGCCACAGGCTCCTCCCTCTCCCTGTTACATGTTCAGAAGCCGGAAGCTGACAAGGAAATTTCAAACTCCGCTCTCACTGAAATAGTGGGTTCGCAGAGGGCGGACCTAACCATCTCATTGGTGCAAAGGACCTGGCAGCATAAAATTCACTCCAAAACCTGTCAACCCATGACACCACCACAGAGACAAATAATCCTGGAGGGAACTGAAAAAGATGGTACAGCCTCTAACAGGGTTGGTTGTTCTTGCAATCCTCCTGAATGGCCCACATCAACAGTTTGGTGAACCTCAGTACAGAGATAAATCCACCAGACTGCCTTTTTCTACTTTATATCTAGAATTTGACTTTTCTTTATCTAAAGCCTCTAGAGCTGCAGAACGAACTTCAAAGCAGGACTGAATGTAAACCAAGAAGAGATGGCTGCCTGAGTTCACAGAAGACAGCACTTCTGCACAGCATTAATCAGTAAGAGTGATAATTCAGATGAACATTGTAATGCTTCATACTTTTGCATTGCTAATAAATTGTAGATCAAAGCATGGATAAAACTTAGAAAATTTAAACTATTTATATGCTTCTTGTTGGTGAACATGGCAGAAACAGGCTTTTGCAGCATTTTTCCCTGTGTATTTGAAGAACTGAGCACAACAGAACTCTGTGAAAGCACAGTAAGCATGTGTGACTAGTTCAGTAAATATACGGTCTCTCCCATTTGGTGTCAGTGGACCAAACCTAATCTGCATGTGACCGTCATGATAGTTGTAGTAGTTCCCTTTGCAGTCACTCCACCCTACCCAATCCCCTCTCTGGTCCCAAGTCAAATTCGAATTTAGGATTTAGCATCATGCAGTTCCTCCAGAGTCCTTTACTGTTTATTACTGCCTCTGTGTACATCAAAGAACGAGGAAATAAAAAGAAAGTAATGCTAATATCCTCCTTAGCCTTTAGCAAGATTTTCAGCTTAAAATCACCATTACAGAAAATTCTTGGTA
Organism: Cnemophilus loriae; assembly: GCA_013397755.1. NCBI lineage: Eukaryota > Metazoa > Chordata > Aves > Passeriformes > Corvidae > Cnemophilus > Cnemophilus loriae. The sequence goes on along the minus strand of VZTF01004850.1, from coordinate 544,319 downwards.
AAGGACAGAAAAAAACCAATACTTGAGACATCATTTTGGTTAAAAGGATTTTTTTTTCTCTTTCCCCTCTTTTTTTGTCTCAGAATTTTGAACTAAAAGAAAAAACTACCACAAATTCTGTTTCTTCAGGGGGATGCTCCATTTGCTCCTACACTAAAGAAACCCCTCAGAGATGTACCTTATTTCTACAAACACAGTTACTAGCTGTGCAAACAGCTAGGATATGGACAACAAGTATAAGCAACAACATCGGATAATCAAAAAGTCAAGTCAAGAAGACTTGGAAAAGTGGAAAGGGAAGAAAAGGGAAAATATAACATCTCTGTAGGGTTTCAAAACTTCTGTTAAATCCCACCATCTTCCTGACTTCAAGAAATCTGGGGAAGGAACTACCCTTCTCAGAGAAACAGATTCTTTTACTTCCCAGTATTTTTCTCTTTGGTGAAGAGGAAAGCTCAGTAGCTCTTGAAACCTCCCTCTCTTCTACACAGAGGAAAATAAAGGCTAAGTGACAATAAGATGCAAAAGAGTTAATAAGCATTCTAGCAGTCAGGATGCACGCTTTGTGTTTACATGAAAAGGAGGAAAGTGCATTTGGTAGAATAGGACAGATTCAGAGCAGAAACTGCAAACACTGACATGAGCCAAATTTTACATTGTGTAAAATGTGTGGGAGTAATTCTCACTCTCCAGTGCCTTTCTATAGGAGCTCTAAATAACAGCTCACAAAGACGACAGATACATCAGTTCATACTTATGTAACAAGACTATTTTCTTGGTGGTATTACCACAGTTCATGGTAGGCATTAATTTGTACTAGAAAGGTACTATATAATAAATTGCAATTCATCACCTCAGAGCCAAAAAGTCTGTCCAACAAAGCAACAAGTAATTTGGGTTAGAATTTAGGATTGCATTGGGAGTAGACTATAAACCCCTTGGAGCACCTTTGCTTTCCTGTGTTGTGTTTATAACACTAAGAGTAATTGAGCACTGCTCCCTAGTTATGCTTCATCAGCACTGCCACCACAGATCCCAGCACCCACAGGGAGCTTTACAACACATGTGCAGTCCAAAACTATTAATCTACTCACTCTTATAGAACCAGTATTATTATATAGCACTGATGAAAGTAATCCACAAAATGAAACCATAGAAATACTTCTCTTCTTTGTGAGAAGATGACCACTAAGCTGCATTTAGGTGGGGTTGGGTTCTTTTCTCAATTACTGGTGAAAATGTACTGTCACTCTGATCTCAAGCGGTTCACGCATGATGATGTTACATATGACTACAAATGTCCTTTTATTTTCAGCCCATATTTTAGTGCTCTGCATGCACAAATGCAGCTGTTATCTCTGAAAATTGCAGAACAAAATCTTGTACCCACCAAAAAATAAAATCTTACCTGTTCCCCTGCAACACCTTCTTCAAAATCAGCAAGTTAAATGTATTGCATTCTTGAGACACAATTAAAGACACTGAAAAAGTAACTGACCTCTTGCCGTTTGAAATTTTGAACATATTCTTCAAACTGTTCATCTTTAGTTTCATCTGCTTTTCCTAGTTTTTGAAGTACCTACAGTGAAAGGGAAAAGGAATAATTTAATATTTATGACACAAACCAAAAACACTGCTACCTTCAACACTTCTGTTCTTGCAGTTAGGTGTAAATAGCATTTTACTTTTGGAGGTGTTTTGTGCTCTACAATTTCCAAGGTTCACACAAGAAACAATTTTGTCAAAAAAAAAAAAAAAAGATAAAAGCAGGAGTATGGTGTATGTGTGTGTAAACATACTTCCAAGTATGGAGTCCTTGGGGGAATGTTGCTTGTTTTTTTTTTAGTGAAGCAACTTTTCTTTTAGCAAAGAATCCCATGGTTTCAAAGCAAGAAAGAATGAGAGAATTTTGCTGGCACTACAAGTTGTCCTCCAGTTCAGACAAAGAAAGAAGAAAACCTCATTAGTTTTTTCTTCTCATTACATCAAACATTATTCTTATCTGCATGATTGTCAACATAAAGTCATAAAAATTAAAGAACTGTGAGGCTGATGCTTATTTAAAACATGGTGTTCATTTTGCTTCCCTCTTTAATTCATAAGTAGATTGTCATCCACTAGATAATAAGTATGCAACAATAATTCAGCAATAAGCATTATTCAATCAATGCTCTCAAAAGTAATTTGACACAGCTACACTTTATGCTATATTTAACCACAATAAATGCATTCTATTATTAAATCCTAGTGCTATCCATTCATTATAATACTGAAGACTTAAACATAGCTGCAAATAGGCTTCACCCTACTTGTAAAGCAATCCTCAAATCTTTATAGAAGACCTGCTTGTGGGAATGAACCATCCCACAGATTGATGTTCAGATTGCTCTCCCATAACGAATTGACCAAACTATCTATTTGCACAGTTAATAACAAAACCAAACAAATTAAACCAAAACAAAACCCAGAAGCCCCACAAAATTGAAACAGTAGCAATTAGCAGATACTATGAATAAACATATAAACATTATCACTATTCTTCTCAAAACAAAGAATGTACAGCTCCAGTATGACCATATTCTTTCTCAGACCACCTCCTTCTCCCAAGCCCAGCCAGCCTCACAGCACAAAATCAGGCTGCACAAAGGGGTGGTGAGCATTGCTACTGTGGAAACTGGAGGTCAAGATGATCATGAAGGTAACGCAATGCTGCCTGTGGACATGGCATGTAAAAGGAAGTTTTGACATAATTACAGCAGAAAGACCGAAAGAATGATATCAGAGAAGAAAAAAAGACATAGCCTTTGCTGCCAATAGCTATGTTCATTTTCTGGCATATGTGGGCATTTTCAGTTGCTTTTAAGACAATTAACTAGTCCCAAAAACCTCATACATTCTCATCACCAACCTCTTCATAAAATCTTAATAAGTATCAGAGAGAATTTTAGAGAGAAATAATTTAATTTAATATTTTGAATCATCACAGGCCTTCACACTGCTCCTTGTCACCAATGAGCCCAACAGTCTGCCCCCAGCTGTGGCATGGCTTTGATCTGCACCAGGGGGCTTTCTGAAAATCCAACATTTCCTTTTCAAAGAGGTGGCTGCCAGGTAAGCCTTCTGACCATGGCAATACTTTCAAACCACGTTTGAAATAAGAAGCATGTTAACTGTAGTATGAGCAATTAATAACATAGATAACAAACTACAGCATCAAAAGTTGTCATGATAGACTCTTTTTTCCCTATCAGTGGCGCACATCCACGTTTTCAAATGTGCACTCAGGCCCAATTGTGCAAGGCTCAGAAGGGAACAACCTCCCATAGCACCTACTTCCTATGGTTTGAGGGCTTTTTATCCTATCTCCAACTTTCCATTTATATACAGATATTCAGCTGAACTATGATGCAGTGTTACAATTTAGCCTCTACAAACAGCAACCCTAATCTTAATCCAGATAATTTATAACATAGTTTCTCAATTTTCCCAATCCAAAACAGAGCTATAAATACATCATGTGGTTGTACATAAAAGTTCCAAGCCAGAGGCTAAAGAAACCTACCCTCACGGAAGTCCTGCAGCTCATGCCATGTACACAGATAACTGAGGTTCACTTACTCTTTTGCTAAAAGCAATCCTAATCCCATCCCCACAGTTCCATATAGAGACAGTGGAGCAGACTGGGGCTAAAATAAACTATTCCTCACAGGTTCTTTTAGATCCCACCCATATAACTCCATGGACTACTGAATATGTAGCTCAGCCTTTTACAACCAACCTGATTGTATTCACAAGTTTACCATTGGTAGTCTAAACAGAAAAGTGGCCAGTCGTAGAAACTGACCTACCTGTCAGCACTTGTTTGTGCACTTCTGTCTCAAAGTGGAAGTCTCTTGTCAACAGAACTCTGTAGTTTATAGTTCATTTTTGCTCAGTTGGGTCAGCACCTATAGGTGTTTTTGGGGTAGGTTAAAGCCAGATGAAGGCTTGTCTGCCCTACATGTGGGTTACTCTAACTCCACCACCCCCACCTCATGGACAGGCTGAAATAAATTTTAAACATCTTGTCCTGTGGAATACCTGGGTTAAAGTCAGGGTTTGGTCTATGGCTAGAGTTAGGAAATGGCAAGTAGCACTAGGTTTAGAATAAGAGAAAATAGACTTGAAACATACAGGTTATTAGAAAGTATCTGATGGTTCTTAATGGTAAAATGAAGGCTGTGCTCAGGAGCAGCAAGTGCCTAATCTCCCCCTTAAGCCTCAGTTTGACCACCCTTCTACATAAGGATTAACTTCAGTAACAGGAATAGCTCAGTTTATTGCTGGCCTATGTGGACAGGAGAAGGGTAGGTGGATTATGTTTCACAGAAGCCTTGGAGGGCTCTACAACACACTAAAGAATGGAAATCTGATAAGTGGCTAATAATTTTAAGCCCAAGTGGTAAGTAATCCATATTATAGATTTGAGTTCAGGTTATTAGAAAAAAAAAAAAGAGCAGAGGAATCAAAGATCTTGAACATTCAGTGGCCTGTAGGGCTTGAATGAGTCCAGAACTTAGTGAAGGCAAGCGGTTAGCATTTTTTTTTCTTAGCATACCCATACAGATAACAAAATAACAAAATAACATTTGAGGTTAAGTCTGAGAACATCTATCAATGTGTATGAACAGTTTGTTCATTTTATCATTTACAATAAAATAAATTTTAAAAATTAAAGAAATGGACAAGAACTGAATCTCGATAAATGTTCTATACTCAAGTTTTTTGTAATCTTCTGAAGACTTCATAAAATAGTTGAACATGTTTACCCTAATAAAATAAAACAGGTTAAAAGCTACCTCATTTCATATAATTAAACTTACTCAGCTACCATTAAACTTCCTCTTAAAATTACATAAAAAGATTAAAAGAAAAAGTATCTAAAATGAGTATCAGTGTTGATCCAGCATGTTGCCAAGAATATATGAACTAAATAGTTAAGTCCAATTAGCATAGAGAATGAAGTAAAAGCTAAATTTAATACAATGGTAAACTTAGATACTATCAAGTAAATACACGTAGAGAGGAATTGTCAGGCAATGTGGTAGTGACATAACATATGGTAGATTCTACACTAACACACAAAATTTGAGTAAGAACATCAGTCATGTCTGATGTAATTTATAAATGTCATCAAGAATATTTCCATTTGGGGGTGATGCCTCTTCAATAAAACTTTAAGATGATGTAAGATTAAACAATACGCCTTTAGTCTTCTAAGTGCCTTTATTTACCATATAATACATTCAGTTTTACAAGGATCTTGAATTCAAATGAGCAATTTCAAAATAATTGTAATGCGAATGTTAAGTGCTTGCAACATACTGAAGAAACTAAAATAGTAAAATAAACTACAGATTAGCTTGAGAAAGCTTGATTACACTGAAAACTCTTGTCTTGAGGCAAGAATGAGAGTGTTATACTACCTACTGAGACTACCACCCTGACAGGCCTAGCCATCCTCTCCTAAAAAAGTTCTTAAGACTATGGGAATTCAAGGAAAGAAAAGGAGGTTATTGGAAAGCATGCCTCAAGGGCAGCTCAGCTTCCTGCAGAGCAGCAGCAGGGTGGACAGGAACTGACCTCATCAGACATCTCAACATACATCATCCCCAGTCACACATCATTGTTCTTAGACAACAGCCAACATGTTCAAAACCACTCAGGGCAGGAAGCTATGACTGCTCAGACATGGCTACCCAGGAGAAGACTTAATTAGAAATTCACAGGACCGTTAAAATACTGAAAAAATAAAGCTAAGCTAATTTGCCAAGTGTAGCACAATTTAGGGTATAACAGAATAACCCCAGTGTGAAAAGCAAGACAAACACCTATGAGAGTTCAAAACCATTGTCATAGACTCCCTGTCCAAAATTTTCAGAGAACAGTAAAGTGCTCTGGATCTCAAGAAATGCAAACTCATGCATCTGTAACACTGTTCCACAATACTTTTACAACACCGTTCCACAACATTTTTTTTTACCTAATACCATACTCTTGTACAACCTGTAAAAGAAATACAAGGGCTGCATGACTAATACATGCAGTTTTCCAAAAGAGTTTCAAGATGGTACTTCTGGGCAGAAATTGGTTAAAATGAAAACCAACCATGCAGAAGAAATCATTTTAGAATTACCCTCGTGCAAAAAATCATATGGATATCAGCAAATGCTCACAAAATTTAAAGTATTTGGCCAATATAAAATAGAAGCTTTGAAAGAAGCTTTTTATGATACACAACAATGCTTATCTGAGTTGAAAAAAAAGAGAAACACAATGGGTTAAGTTCGAAGTAAGCATGACTGTATTTTAACTTAACCAACTATGAAGTAGTATATGTCAGCTCATGAAGTAAACATACATGGCCCCAAGCTTACCAGAGCCTGATAGTAATTCCTGCCAGACAAAAAACTCCACCCTACCAATCATCTTGCCCCAAGCCAACCATCTCCTCCCACCAAAATACCCCACACAAGCACCACAAACACCTCCATATTTAAAAAGACAGGTTTTTTCATGCGATGGGATGCTATACAAAACGTCCAATACTACAAAACTATAAAAAAGTGTCAAAGTAGAAAAGTTAAGCATGGCCATAATACCCAGCTGGTATTTGAGAAGTGTAGGAGAAAAGTTTAAGAAACCCTGTTTGTTCCAGAAATAAAAGCTAGCTAGGAAGATAACACATTAAAGTATAAACCCTGGTACAGAAATAATTTCAAAACTTATATACTGACTCTCACTCAAGCATGACAGCAGAGTGCTAAGCACAAGAAACAGAATACTCAAGAGTCATTGAAGCCACACAAGATTCCCATCTCCTCACAGTTAGCACATGGGTTGCTGAAGTGAAAACAGAGGGAGAATCATTACAAGGATGCTGCTTAGTTGTTCTGCTGCAAAGAGGGACAGGAAGAGACAGTGCAGTGGATTGCAGATATAGAAGTATAAAGCTTATGGACCTATTTGTTTAGTCCAGCTAAGAGAAAGCCTCCTCTCCAAAGAGGTAACACTCATATCTAACTACTCAAGATCTAGTTGGGTGGCATTTAATAACAAAAACAATCTTTTTCTGTCATGATGTCAAAGTCTACAGTCTTCTGCCTCCATTTCACTTCAGCACTGAAATCTCAAAATATGGTCAGAAAAAGAAGATAGGAAATAAGATATTTTTCAATACTGTTACATTGTAGGATTAAAAATTAGATGGATTTTCATAATTAGAAAAATAATAAATATAAGGTTTTTTAAAAACCTGTTACTTTTTTCTCTAGTGCTGAACACACCCAGTAAGTATAAATTACTATTTTATGACAGAGTTAAGATTCCTGTGTCTGAAATAGCATAGTGTATTGCTCAGTTTCAGGTCTGTTATGAATATTTTGATCTCAGCAGAGCTCTAATGTAACAGGCTCAATCGCTTCTCTTCTCTAAGCAGTTGACTGAATTTCATACTCTCCATGCTATACAGTCACACGCTTTCCAAGAACTCAGCCTTGCCCTTGTACTCCTGCTGCTATTTCACCATTGCATTCCTGCAAAAACAACAGCTGACAGTGAAATGTTTGCTGAAGCCTCTGTTCTCATTAGTATCTGCTGTGAAGTTGTGGAAAAAAAATCCCTTTGCCACTGACGGACTCTCAAAAGCCTGAAAACTTGATTAATACAGAACACTGAGCATTTTCCTATGAGACTTTTACCACAGAAAATGCAGAAAGACACTACAATAAAGCTCTTCATGTATAAGCAATTGCTTTGTGAGGTGCTGCTTTCTGTTACTGATCTTATAAAATGACTGAATTTAGCTCAGGTTTCCAGACCAGCTTTAGGTCATCTGTTGTTACCAGTCCTTTTTTCTGTGCACTCTGGCACTACTAATGACACACAGAACAACTGATCATTCATCAAGTTACAGAAAATCTTCACTGTCTTGTAATGTATTTTATGTATTTATTACTGTACTGGTAAGGGTTCCCCAGACTCCTCCTAAGTCTTCTCTTACACTGCGCACAATAATCCTAATTTGTCCACCATTTACAGTTGAGTTTTACTGCTCAAGTTTGACACAGAGGATCATCTCCTAGAAGAAAGGCCACCACAGTAAACTGCATTTTGGAATGTATCATTTAGTGGCATTGTGCAGCTCCACAATTGCCATCCTAATATATAACATAGGCCATTTCTGCTGTACGAAGTCAAAGAGAAGTCCTATCCTGAACTGCACGAATACACGAAATATGGCCCAAGTAATGGAAGACGGCAGCTGCTAGGTACAAGGCACTCTCCAGTATGGAAGAGCATAAAGATGACTCTACAGGTCGGACTAATTGTCCATATACTATGGACCTAACCTCTAACGAACCTCTCTCCAAACCCCCTCAAAAGAAGATGACTAGGCAAGATACACGACAACTGTGCAGCCAGAACCTTCTCCCAACCACTAAAACTGAATTTCAATGAATTATTGATGTTGTCTCTTTACATTTTAGACCCAGTGGATTTTTCTTATTCATGGCCTGTCCTGCTGTTTGTGAAGCTCTGATAAGGTATTCACTGCTTAAAGAAGCAAAAAGGTGCACTTCTCTTACAAATGCTTTTCTTTTGTTAATTATTTGTAAGCTTTCACTTGCTGGTGCTTTGACTATTGTAAAAGACCATGATGCATTGGAACAGTTTGCTTAACAAATGAGAAGAGTACTGAATAATATCCAGACAAGCATAAACCACTATGATAGGCTACACTCTTGTAATCAAAATTGTAAGAGGGAGATGCAGCCTAAATGACAAATGTGAACATTATGCAATGAGAGATGATAATAGTAACATTTCTGCAAATCGCAGAATCTAATTGTTCACCATTGCCCAGATAATGTAAAAATTCTCTTTAGAGATCCACAAAATAAACAAGATTATGATTGCTTTTGGAATAAAGCCACAGACTTCTACCTTAGTCCTTGGTCATTTGGTTAAAACCAGAAAGAACTTTACAGAGGACACTGACCGGCATATTGCAGTGTACCATTATTTGTAGGCAGACCTTTGCTCACCTTTTTCTTTGCAACATCCCGCAAATTTCACCTACTGGAAGTATGCACCCTTGCATACTTCAACACAACAGCAGGTGGTTACTGTTCTGCATTAAGTGTGACCCTAAGAGGTCCAGCAGCAAAACTTAGCTGGGCAGTAGAAATATAAGGAGACTGACGAGCTTTTAAGTTTACAAAGGCCTCATTTCGCTTACGAGGAGGGAAGGAATACTAACAGCTATGTCAGTGTACTGCTAGGGACTTCTGTTTTTCTCTTAAGAACTTCACAAGACTTAATGCTATGGGGTCCCACATGATAAGGTGGCTCATCAGATACTCTCTGTATGTATTCCGAACTGTGCTTATCGCCAGTGGGTGTGAAAACCCGGTACAGCTTCAAACAATAAAAAAACTGTTCCCTAGACTGTGTGTGACTGTGTGTGAGGCCAGGCTATATAACAGAGGACAGCATCAAGGTAGAGATGCTGGAATGGTGCATGGCAGGTAATTTGCATAGAATGTAGCTTAAACAGGAAAACAAAATGGAAAGAAACAATAAACAATATAGATCAAGATATATAGAGAAAAAAGGAGTGAGAAATCAAAGAAGGAATTAAGTGGGAGTCAAATGATTATGAGAGCATAGGGACCAAGCTAAAAACAAAGAATCAACTTTGAGAAATAACGGGTTTGATTAATTTGCCTTCCCATAGTCACCTCAGATCACACAGGATGTCTCAAACAGGTGGCAAACATGACATAGGATGGCAGCTTGAGGCAAGGCAGGATACAGCTCAAGCAGCCTATGTGTGCGCTGCTGAACTCAGCTATTAATAGCATAGCAACACCTACGATCCTCAAACTTTTGAGTTTTCTGTTTCCTCACAAAATTGCTTAATACAATAATAGTGCATTTTTTGGTCACTTTACCATTGGGCAAAAAAGGTACAGAAAAGGCAAGTAACTTCTACCCCAAGTTCAGGGAATGTTAATCATAAACCAAAATTTATTATTCTAGACTAGAGTCTTAACCTCTGGGCCATCCTCCTGTGAATAACAGTACAGAAATCTGCTGTGTTCAGAATATCTGCATTAGAGCTATACAGAAGAGAAAGAATGAGACAAAAAGGCATCTCAAAGAACTCCAAAGACAATCTCTTTGCCCTTCTCTGGCTATTGTTGCTCTCATACTTCTTGAAAAGATTGATTACGTCTTTTGATTGAACAAGGTCTAAATTTAACTGCCTGAATAATTAGCAGTGATATCCTTGGCTGAATTTCTGTGTCCTTTACTGCATCCCAAATAAAGCAAAACATTACTCGGCTGAATTAAAGAAGAAAAAAAACAAACCTGTCATCTGTTGTTTCTGCCTGTACTTACTAATGTAGCTGAAAAGTACCTGGATAGCTTTCTAATAGTGACCAGTGTGTCTCAGCCTTCAGGGTACTAGCTGTGCACTCAGGTTCACACTCTCCTCATTACTTCTTATTTCCCTCCCTCTTACAAGTTCCTCTACTTTCTCACTACCCTTTGGTTTGTCCTCTACCCTTACTGTCGAGCAGACGCTTTCCTTAAAACTGCTCCCTCCAAAAACATCAACAATAGAAGAAATATTTTATTTGTTGCCTTTGATAGCATTTCAGTTTGTTTACGTGGCAACTTCATTTACCTGATCTTCTACTAACTTTTGGGCTGCAAGCTTTTCAAAGCAAGAGACTATCTGAACCCCTGCTCTTTATAGCACTGAAGACAAGGGGACCACGCTCTCAAGTTGTTTGAAGATCCTACCAAAAAACATGCTTAATAATTTAACTTTTGATGGCTATATTTACCTGGTGACCAGCTAGTTCTTTTGCTGTCTATTTACTTGATACTCCTAGTCCTTAGGAATGAGGAAAAAAAAGGCTTAAGTAGCCACTTGATAAACTTTCTTCTACCATATTTCCAAGGAATAAAAAGCACAGAATCAAATACAAAATAATTGCCATTGACAAAACTTCAATTTGAAACTTTTCAAATTAGATTTGGATTGATTTCAAAAACTAAGTAACTGCCTATATAGAACTTCTTGAAAATGTGCTTCTGAGATCTTGTCAGAGGAACATTAAAATCAACTACAAAAATATTTAGCGCAAAAACCTTTTTTAAGCTGGAAGCAGCCACAATGCAATAAACAATTCATTTTCCTATACAGAAGGGCCACTAAGGCTCATCGTTGCGCAAGTCAATGCAGATAATTTATTGTACCAAAGTCCTCCGCAGTGATACGTAACAGACAATGTGTTAACTCTAAATTAATTTTTTTTTCTGAGCAAAGAAGAGAGATATCAAATATAAGTTTCTAATTTATCTGTAGCTACCACAGTTTCATTTCTTAATCAAATGTTTAAATTCTACCTGGAAAAAGACAACTTTGTCCCTTACGGAATGTCTCTCTGGATTTATCACAGCAAATATGTATTCTTCTTGGCTGCTGGCAGTTAAAAAACCAAACCAAACCAATCAAACAAACAAAAACCACCAAAAAGCTTTTCAGTCACACGGCCAAATAAAAATATCTCATTCAATAATTCAGTATAACAGACCTTGAAGTGTACATGCATCCTCCCACTGTTTAGTTCCACAGGATATATATAGCAAAGTCTTGTTTATACAGCTCTGATGATACGATTTCAGTGGATCACAGAATTTAAGGAAACTAGGCTTTCACTTTCAATAGTGATGCTTTTCAGGCTATTTGCCCTTATATTCCCACTGCTGTATATGATTTTCTCAGTTCCAAGATCAGTGACAATATTTCCTATTTGTCTTGATTAAAATAAAACAGAACAAATTTTTAATAAAATAGATGGATTTTGGCATCAAGTAGGTAAAGAGCATTAGTGGCAAAATATGTCCTTTCAGTAGAATGATATTAAATTAGTAAGTCTCATTTGATAGCATTATAGGTATCTCTAGGTTACTTCTCATCACAGAAGGCAGACAGAGGTAATTTGTGAATGACAGCAATTTCTTCAGTGTGGAGGAGGAATCAGATAAAAGTCTTAAAAGAAACTGTCAGAGTTGCTGGGAAGAAAAAAAATGATAAAAGAGATATTTTGATTTGATATAATTCTTTTTCTAATGATTGCCTGTAAGATTATAATCCACATCCTTAAACACAAAATTACATTTACATCAGTAATTATGCAGAGATGATGCCAACTAGAGACGAGATTACAGCCATTCATGACATGGGTAAATTAACAGAGGTCACTTATTTCTCATCTCACAGCATCAAAGGACTAACAGGTTAATTTATTTTCCTTCCACTTACATTACTATTTCTACAAGACAGGCTACTAGAGTTTTTGTGTCTTATCAGTTTCACTTCTAAATTAGTCCATATGCTCAAAGTAGCAATACAGATGCCTAAACTTGACTGCCTCCTGCAGTCTGATCTGTGACATTTCCACAGATACTTCTTGGAAAGGAACTGGCTGAGGCTAGAAAGAGACACCCACATTTGATCCAACATGCACTGAGGTGAAGATGCTGCCCACCCAGAGGCTTCTTCATGTCCAGCAAGGACGGGATTTCTCTCTGCAGACTCAGGTCAACAAGAACTGATATGATGGAGCCCTGGGGAAACAAAACCAAAGGTTTCCAGCATGGTTTGGTAGCTTGCCAACAAAATATTTCACCACCTGTTAAGACAGTCTCATGTCATGCTACACATAGCAATGCAGTACAAGAAGATAACTTCATCTAGTGCTTTGCAAAAACATTTTCCAGATTGATGTTCATCTGTGGAGGAATTTACTGTTTCTTGACAGATCACAAAAATATTGCACGCTAAATATCAGTGATGTGCCCAACATGGCAACAGTTGCTGATGAGGTACTTTTCACCACTGGGATGCTTGAAACCTCCCTCCTCTCTCCTCATCTGGAGGAAGACAATGACACTGATGGAACGCTTCCAGATAAATTCATTCTTCTCTAGACGAAATGATAAATAAGTTTTTTTCAAAAAACTGAACTCCCAAAAGTATGAAAATTTAGATAGAGCATATATACTTGGTTCAGCAAATCTAATAACTTGGGAAACCTTTGAAGCCACCCAGGTCTCTCTTTTTTAAAAACAGTTTTGTCAGAAATTTACTGATCCAAAAGAGATTTATTTCAGACTTACTGGAAGAATTTGAGACGGCTTAGTCTCCTAACAATGACAAATTTCCCGAGATCATCTCCGTAAAGAAATAATTAAACTGGCATAATATGGCTAGCAGTATGTGCTATTCAGATATTTCTGAAGAAAGTTACCATATTTCCTTCTCATTGCTTTTCAGAGTTATTCAGCATTTTTGCTTTACTGAAGGTCAAACCTTGTAACGTTAAAATATTCTAAGGCTGCTCAGCTAACACAGTGTATTTCTACTTTTCCTGTTAAGTGCTATTAAGGATAAGCTTGCCTGTTCTCAGGAGTTTTTGTGTATTATTTCTTAATGCTCACCCCATGTCATGGACTTTTAGTTACCAAAAAGGAAAAAAGCACTAAACTGATGCTGAGATCATCAAGGATTACCAGCAGTGGTGGTGCCAGTGCTCCAGCTTTGACATTTGAGACACTGTAGACTAGTAGGACTTCATCCTCTCCCACAGAGCTTGGGGAATGAAACTCCAGAACTAGCCTTCAGAGCTGCTGAACATGGAAGTAGATGTGTTGCTCAGATCGGCAGCATGCAGAGTACGTACAGGGTCTCCTTTTCAGAGAAGTCTTGTCTTTGTTGAGGCAACATCAGTCCCCTTCTACTCAATGTGCTGCTGTGAAAACAACCCATTTAAGAGCTCTCTAACAGTCACACTTTTCAGGCAAAAAGAGGTCCAGAAAAGGAACCTATCCGCCAATGATGGAAAATAAATGGTAGGAGGAACACTGTTTTACTGCAAGAGAAACAACATTCTTCTGAGGATGCTGTTCATCTGGAGCAATAATTCTGATGCCTTTTAATGGTCCTTATTAAGACAAACAGCAAGTCAGAGGAATATACCACAGTGAGAGAAAGATTAATAAGGAGAAAAATTCAGGTTCTGGACAAAAAACATTTTAAATACAGAAAGAGGATTAGGACAGGTAAGAAAAAACATCACAAACTTGGTTAGGTGTGAGGAGATTTGGAAAACAGCACTTCCATAATTGAGAGAAAATAAAATAACAGTGGGATGCTGTGGCCTTATAACCTGTTAGTGTAGTCACCAAGGCATGCTGGAGAGACAGCAGCAGCAAAGACAAGCCTTAGTGACCCTCATCAGCAAGTCTGGTGCTGCAAGGCCTGTTATACTCTTCAGAAGCGAACTCTTTCCACTGAGGCTGAAGCCATGTGTCAATGAACAGCTCAGCAGAAATATCTCATCACACATAAGATGGAAGGAAATTGGCAAATGCTAGAGACTATGAAAGCCACTGAGAATATGGTACATAGCAAATTCAGCTGCGGGGAAGAGAACCCCGAGTTGATAGTTATTTACACATTAAGTATCATGGAACAGCATGAGAGAGCAGCAAGCAACTCTATCCTTTCTCTCGTTCTCGTGTTCTGCATCCAGTGGCAAAAAATTGAAAAAAATTATCACCATTCTCTTTTAAAGAGTGTTGTCATTCCTGTCTTCAGTCTATACTTCTCTACACTAGCCAAATGCTCCGACTTCAACCTTCCAGGGAACTACATGCCTGTCAGCCCTGACCTTGGTGTCTGGGAAGGTTGTGGAACAGATCTGGAATGCAATCACACCGCACGTGCAGGACAACCAGGGGACCAGGCCCAGTTAGCACAGGTGTAGGAAAGGCAGGTCCTGCCTGACCAACCTGATCTCCTTTTATGACCAGGTGACCTGCCTGGTGGATGAAGGAAAGGCTGTGGATGGACCTGGACTTCAGTAACGCCTTTGATACTGTCTTCCACAGCATTCTCCCAGAGAAGCTGGCAGCCTCGGGCTTGGACAGATACACACTTTGCTGGGTTAAGAACTGGCTGGATGGCTGGGCCAAGAGAGATGTGGTGAATTGTACTACATCCAGTTGGTGGCCAGTCACTAGTGGGGTTCCTGAAGACTCAGTATTTAGGCCAATTCTGTTTAATATTTTTATCGATGATTTGGATGAGGAGATTGAGTACACCTGTAAGTGCATCTGTAAGTTTGCAGATGACACTAATTTGGGCAGCTGATCTGCTGATCTGCAGAGGGACCTGGACAGGCTGGATAGATGAGCCAAATTCAGAAATATGAGCTTCAACAAGGCCAAGTACTGGGTCCTGCACTTGGGTCACAACAACCCCCTGCAGCACTACAGGCTGGGGGACAGAGTGCCTGGAAAACTGCCTGATGGGAAAGGACTTGGGAGGTGCTGGTTGACAGCAGCTGAACATGACTCAGCAGAGTGCCCAGGTGGCCAAGAAGGCCAATGGCATCCTGACCTGTATCAGCAATAGTGTGGCCAGCAGGACCAGGGCAGTGAGGCTGCACCTCAAGTGCTCTGTCCAGTTCTGGGCCTCTCACTTCAAGAAGAGACATTGAGGTGCTGGAGAGAGTCCAGAGAAAGGCAATGAAGCTGATGAAGGGTCTAGAGAGTAAGTCATATGAGGAGTGGCTGAGGGAGCTGGGGTTGTTTAGCCTGGAGGAAAGGAGACTGACACGTCCTTTTACAATGCTAAGAACTGCATTTGTACTGAAATCTGAACTCTGACATTAAAGAAATGTATCTTCATGCAGTACCACACAAAAGCCTCTTCTGACTCCATTAATAAATTAGAATGTGGGAAAAGCTTTATTTAAAACACATTACAAACTGAAGGAATCAGCTGTTAGTAAGTGTAATTTTAGAGATGTAATTTCCTAATTTTTAATAATAATCACAGAGCTAGGAGACAGAGAACTTACATTGACTCATGATGTGATATGAAATAAAAACACACATTAAAATCTGATGCTTCTTTTAGACTTCATGCTGCTGAGTGATAAAGCTTTAGGACAAGACTTTTATATCAGTACTCCAGGTCTATTTATGCCCCCTTCACTGTAATTTCAATGTGACTCACACTAATGTAATCCATGCAATGCTCTTGACTGCTATGATTCCTATAGGCCTGCAGGCAAATCAGTGAAAATAAGGGCAGGTGATTATGTGAGATATTCCTAAACTGTGACAGTATTAAGGCAACTAAAGCTGAAAACATGCACCGTAAAGGAAAGGTTGCCTGAATAATGACACTATTCCTCTGAGTGTAGTCCTTGCCAAGTTACTCCCATGCTCCTATTTATAAAACCCCAGGGCTCTACATCAAAAGCTCATAGAATGCAAAGTAATAACAGGACAAACTTATTACTTGTAGCTTTGTGTCTTTTTATAACTTTTATCTTTTTGTTTTCCTTGAGAGAGGAATTTTATGAACCAGATACCTACTAAGGTTGATAACTACAACGGAAATTCTGGACGCTGCAAGAAATCATATTAGCTGTTCGTAGATGCCATTGCTTCCTCAAATTTAAATTTATCTCAGCACCTCAGCAGGTTGTTAGGAGGCCATCAGAGACGTCTCTCTATAAAAGTAGTGAAACAAAATCTTAATAATAATATAATAATCTCAGGTATTGTTCACAGCATATTTTTCACAGCAGTAAGAATAAAATGGTTCAAGTAATTCTGTTCTACCTTTGTTAACTTTGTCCTTCTCTTCCCGCCCTCAGCCACTGTCAGCAGTACTGTGGACTGTGATACATTTGCCACACCCTTCAAAAGGAAGTTGCTCTTCAGTAGTGTCTGAAATGGTGTCTGCATAAAGGACTGTAGTCCTTACAGACAGTAAAATAATATAAATGCAATGCTGGTGATTAATGTAGAACTGTGTAATTAAGTGCAAGTCACTGTGATTAACAGGGCTACAAATACGAGTTGTAATGCTTTCTCTTCCCATAACTAAGTAAATGGTTTCTAAATCTGCTCTGAATTTAGGATGAGACGACATTATTTAAAGTAAGTTTTTCAAATTCAAAATATCACGTTGATACAGAATTTCTCATTCTAACCTTCAGCTACTTATACTTTTGTTTCAGAATAAGTATGCATCTGTGAATGCCTGAAGATCTCTCTCAGTGTCACAGTGGCAGACTTCTGGGGAAATCACTGCACATGGATTACAACACTGGTCTAAATAGAAACATTTCAGGGTCATGTTTGAGCAAGAAAAAAAATAGACAGTCTTACCACAGTGATACTGTGGTAATACTCCTTATGAATATGGACAAGGAATATTTTTCCTTACCAGCTATGAAAGAAGCATTTGAAAGTATATGAAATCTATTAAAAATCGCAGACCAGAGCAAGAATTTCTCAACTCCTGGACAAAGACAGGGAAGAATCCAGCTTGAGTGTTCAGAAATCATATAAATAGACAGACATGTACTGCTCGAAGCAGTATCCTTCTAAAAACCAATTATCCTTAACAGGAGTCAAGCTTGGTCAACCAAAAAGCTTTTTATTTTTCTTATAACCACCTTCATACATCCGCCAGGCTCTCCACAGAGAGAGAAAACACTGACGGTTTCACTAAAAGGTTACGTTGCTGCTGCAGGCAACACTGGGCACCACTCCAGGCTCCGCGTTCACATGACGTAAGTCAGAGGCAGCTTTGCTGAGCACAAATCACTGTGGACTCAGCGCCTTACGTAACAGCATCAAGTGACCTTCCCATCACTACCTGCTCCCCCTCACCCTGCTGAGCAGGACCCCTCATCGCAGCACCCACAGTCAAGTATTAATAGCCCAAATCCACAGAAAGAATCAGTGGAATGCAGAGCAGAAATATAGGCGAGATCCCAGGAGTTGCTGCCTTCCCCCTGCGCCCCTCGCCCCTCCCCCCTGTTTTCCCCTTCTTTTGTGCTTTTGTGTCTTTTTTTCCCTTCTCTTCTCTCTCTCTNCTTCTTTTGGGAAAAAAAGTTTGGAAATAAGAACAATTTACTGTGGAATTTGGGTTCCAAAATCAAGCACTCTACATCCAGAGCACCTAGACTAAATTACCTGTCTCATATTCAGCCTAAGCCTGGTCCCCAGATGGGCACTTTCTTGAGGGAAATGGCCCTTGTGCTATCCTACATCTTATAGGACGGTTCTTGTGCTGTTCAGGAGCATTTGGGAAATGCTGGGCATATTCTGGGATATGATAACCCCTAGGAAATCTGCTAGTCTCTGGTCAGAGCAGATTTTTCTAACAATCCCACACCTCCCCTTCCTACTATGCAGTGCATGCTCAACACTATAATGCTTTGGAGTTCTTGTCAATATATACCCTTTCAGAAGGAAAAAAGTAGTTAAGAATATTTTTTTTCATAGTAGTGAGTCTGTCCATTCCAACAAAGAACAAAAACAAACAAACAAAAACAAAACTCCCAAACCAACCAACCAACCAACCAAAAAAAAAAACACCAAAAAGGAAAAAACCCTCTGAGGAATACTGTTTAAACTTAAAAGAAAACACAAAACCCCAGCAAATGCATTTTAAGCATAGAGTGGACCCTGCAAAACTTCACCTCCACATTGGGACAACTTGGAGAGCCATCACTATTACGTTTAAGGGATATCATAAGGGAATCAGTCAAGTAATTAAAGAGATTAGGAGTATGAATGCAACTCTGCTGACACGGTAATTCAGAGGAGAATTTGAAGCAGCAGCAGGAGAATTTACCCTGTTACCTTGTACAGGATAGAAGGTCCAGGAAGGAGTGGAGACATTACTGCACAAGTGAAAGAACGAAATATGTTTTCCACAACATGTCATAAAATGTTGAGCTTTGACTTTCCATCACTTTACCCCATCTAATTTCTGCCCAAACAACTATGCAATCACTGCCAGATAACTTCAATGCAATTATTTCTCCTGTGAGCAGATTTTACATTATAAAAAGATGCTAATAGAGTAGAGACACCAACAGAAAGAGACGAGGACTGAAACATAATTACACATTTACATGGCCACAGCTCAGTGACCTAAAGTTGAGTTGCATTAATAAATATTTAGACATTAAACTGCAAGGTATCTTAATGTCTAGTTACTGACAGAAAAACCTGACCTTCAGATAAACTAGAGCCCTTTACCCTGTCCAAAAGGCATAACATGTTTTGCCAGTTTTCTATGTCACAAGGTAAATTAATACTCAAAAGGATTTTTCTATCAGTTTCAATCCAGAACATACTTCAGTAAGACTTACTGTAGATAACTAGCCATGAAAAAAGTGAGTAGTCTGTGACCAGAGATTTTTAACAAGGTTTAATCTGAAATAACAGAGCCATTCTAAACACTCCGTTCAAAAAACTTATCTGAGGAATTTTCTTCCCTCTTCACCATATCATTCCAAATCACAAATCTGGAAACTCATACAGAGCTTTCAAATAGTTGAAGAACCTTAGCAATAGCTGTGATATGAAAGGTAATGAACATTCAACTCTTCAGAGTTCACTTTTTAACTTGCCTAACTTAAAGGAAATAGATATTCCTCAGAGTCAGGATATGTCCATATCAGGAGAATACGTTGTATCCTATATATAGCAAAGGACAGGGCAGGAAAAACTCTAGCTTGCCCCTTGTTCACCAACAGCACTGTCATTTCTTCCATGCTTGCAGGACCTAGATCTCCTTTTGTAGCCACACTTCCTTCTTTCTCTTTTTGCGAAGTACTATAGTGTACCATAGATCAGACATAAATATGCTGTTACACATCAAGCAAATTACAGTCCAAAAAAAACCCCTTAAGCCCAAGGATAGAACGACTTTCATGAAGTGAGAGAGACATGATGGATATGGTACTGTCCTGAAGTACCAACTCACACTGCTTTATTACTGTGTGTTATAATCTTTTTCTGTGGGATCCAGAGAGCTTGATCTTTGTATGCTGCACAGAGAGGTCATTACAGTGACATCTACAAATTTTAACTGTAATTTGAGGTGAGAGCTGAGTAATTCAGGGATGACATTCTTTTGAGAACAACGAATCTGTTCAGTCAACCAATATCATGTAGTTTAGTAATCTACACAAGAAACTGAGCAAGAGTCCATAATTAAGGATAATCAGGATTCCCCTATTCAATGCTGAATATTATAAACCAACCAACCAACCAACCGGAAGGTAGAGGTGCATTCAAAGGTTTGCACTTTTGAAGTCCATTTTTGTTTAAATTGACCTTTTAGTCAGTAAGTGCAGCTTCCATGTGATTAAAATCCATTATAATAAAGGACTTCCTTACTTAGGAGAACAATTTCCAATGCCTTTCAAGAAGCGTGTCTAACGTTGGCCTTTAAAATACAATTATTATACCTCATTTTGTTAGAATTGCCAATAGGAAACTGCATTGTATTTTACATTAAAATTCCCCATAGACTTCGAAAGATAAATTCTAGTTGAAAAGTCTATTTTATCATCAATGACTATGACAGCAAGAACTTAATTCCTATAGTTTGGGTTGTGTATATCAAGATATTAGACCAGGAAAGTTTTTTTGCTTTTGTTTTGTTGTTTGGCTTTGCCTTTTTTAAAATTGTAAATTGAGACAGTTTACCCTCGATGATAAATGACTTTGCCATTTCTAGAATTTACTTCTTGTCCAGATTAGTTCAAATTTATGAGCTTTTCACATGCAGAGGGGAAAAACAGATACAGGAGAATGTTACTGGAAAACTGAAAACACATCTGGGCATACAGTGAAACCTCTATTATGTATTCTCAACATTTACTGGGTAATTTACATGACTGTTCTTGGAGTCCTCAGGTTAGAAGGGTCTTCTGATACATCTGTAGTGGTTGAGCTGGTATCAGAACAGTGTACCTTAATTTTCTTTATCTTTTCCTTAGAGATTAGATAACCATTTCCCAGATGATAATATAGTCTCTGATAGGAAGATGTTGTCACTTTTGTAACTCAAATGCACTCTTCAAAAAGAAATTTTGTTGGACTGAAGCATCTGCTCAGTTGTTTTTCCTTCTTGAAAAAAAAGAGGGCTTTTTGTAAATAAACATATTTTCCACAACCATGCTCACCCAGGGTTTGCTGCTCTGGTTCCACTCCTCTGCACTGAGGTGTTCTGCTGACTCACCATGTCCCTGGGCAAGGTGAGTCCCCTCACTGCCAGCTCAGGAAAAGGCTGAGTATGGAAATGGAAATACACTCACTGTCACCGCTTAAGAAATGTGTGGGAAGGAAGATGCTGCCAGGAAGAAAATTTATGA
Source organism: Cnemophilus loriae (assembly GCA_013397755.1). Classification (NCBI taxonomy): domain Eukaryota; kingdom Metazoa; phylum Chordata; class Aves; order Passeriformes; family Corvidae; genus Cnemophilus; species Cnemophilus loriae. Next base: position 522,996 of record VZTF01004850.1, on the reverse strand, counting down.
GCAGCTGAGCTTAGCTGGAAGCCCTCACTGAAGGTTACCTGCATCTTAGTTATATTTAATAAAGCATAGGGGAGCACAAATATAGACACATATTGAGAGCCTCCATGCACAGAGGTGTACCAGTGACTCACAAGGCGAAATATTTACACTGATTTTTGTCAAGAATGTAAGAGCATTTTCTTCCTGAAAAAAGGTACTGGCTGTACTGCTAGCAATATGCAGCATTCAATTTGTACTCATCTGTAAACTGGGCCCTTGGTTTTCTTGTAAAACAAATCCCCAAAACCTGATTTCTGCCATTGGAAAGACCAGATTGCTGCAGAAAATTACAATCAAAAATATATAATTTTTAAATTGCTTATAATTTAATATTTCAATTATCCTGCTGTCAAATGTCTGAAGTTGTTGTCTGACTTGGAGGATTGGAAGCTGTTGCAGCAAAGGAAGGCGGCAGATATAACAGCTAAATGAATACCAGATGGCTGATCAAAAAGCGTAAGTGTAAGGGTGCACAGAGACACCAGACTTGGGTGGGCTTGTGTAACTTTGCTAGAACAGAAGCTCCATCATGACTAATGAAATCCCTCTCCAGCTCTGGTGGGCATGCTAACATGGCTATACAGCTCTCAGAGACATAGTTTTGGTATCACTGCACTGAGTTTATTTTACTACACAGGCTCACTTGGTTACAAATTTGGTTAAATGCTAGCAATAAAACTACTTATTAGGAGTGGCAACTGTAAAAATAAAGGCAACTGTAACCAGATAAAAAAAATCCTTGAGAAATAAATACTTTCTGTTACAACAGGCTTTAAGGAAATTATGATGACTGGGGTTTTAGCAAAGTAACATTTGCTAACTCAGAAAATTATATTTCAAGGAGCCCTTAACAATACAGCATACTAATCGTTCCTGTGAATCACTTTATTTGTTAGAAGCCTTATTGACCACAAACAGGTAGTATGTAAGGTTACATCAGGATTTTCTGTCATCTTACAAATACTCCTATGCAAGAGTGAAATACTGCATCAAGCCCCTAAAGTATATCATGTGAGAAAAAACTGAAACTAATCAGAATTTCTCAGAGAAAGCAACTGTCACTCTCCCAAATTAAATGTGCATACAGACATTAAACAGTGATGGGTAAGGGATGTATAGCTCTGCACTCTGTCCCTTTCTCTCCATCTACAGCTCCACTAACAGTTTCCTTGAAACATTCCCTTTAGGTTTTCATTTTTATTATTTGTTTTACCCTTTAATTCTGTACCAGCATTTCCAAGATTTCTGTTTTCATGTTCTGTCCTTGGTCCAACTCTTCTTCCTTTCTCTCCAAAGAAGTTGTTTTCTCAGCTTGTTTTCCCCTTACCAACTTATGATCACCCCTTCTTTTAGGATAAGTGCTCTTGACTGCCAACTAAAAATCTCTAAATCTACCTCGGTATTACCTCTTAGATCCATTGCTTCAATTAAACAAAAGCTCCTCTCATGACCAGAGACATAACATTCTAGCTCTTAATTACACATCCAGCTCGATAAACTTTTCTTTCCAGTTTAATTACAGTATATTTTTTCCCACTGATACTTTATTGAAACTACTTTATAAATAAATTTTTAAAAAGATGATCAGTTAAACTATTTTTTAATTGATTTTTAAAAAAATATAGTCTGTTTACAGGCAAGTGAGGGACTGTGCAATACAACAGAGAGATATTTAATCTGGAGGTTAGCAAACCTGAAAGAAAAATAACTGAAGATCTTTTTAAAAAGTGCACTAGAGCAATAACTAACCTTGAAAAAATTACAATCTCTTCTAAAACACAAAAGATTAAGAAAATCAGATTGAAATGAATTCAGAAATATACATTATTTCCACATGAATAATTCCTTCAGCTGTAACTGGACGTGCTCACACTTTGATACCACCTCCTGCTACATGGTGACCTCTCTGTGCAATCACAGTCAGCCTCTCATGACTGGGAACCACTCCCATATTGATGCAAGGGTTAAACAGTTTCATATTAGTAAGGCCTCTCATGGGAATAAGTCGCAGGAGGCTCATATCTTTTCAGGAATAGCCTGCTACTGTTTGATCTGGTTAACTTTAAGGAGCAAATCTTGCTTTAGCGCTTTTCTGGCTGTGTATCTCTCACCATATGTTTGAACACCAAAGCGGTTTTTGGCAAGGACAATGAAGACAACTTCTAAAAGAAAAAGCTTCAGTGTCAATCCACCCCCAGTAATAATCAATACATGACATTCTTAATAGCATCAAATAATAACTGCCTGATCTGGGAATTGCATTACAAACTGTGGTGAAAATTTTTATCAAAGAATTGTTTTGCATTATTTTTTATTTCCTGCACCATTCCTTTTTTTTTTTTCCTCCTCTGAAGTAGAGGCTATGAATACATAAATCAAGGCTTCAGGCTCTTTACCTGAACTTAGCAGACCTCAAAATGATCAGGGCTGGCTTTTCACAATGCTTTCAAATCCTTGGTAGAAATATACAGCTTCTATTCTTTGTTAACAAGTTAGGAAGCACTAATTGATAATTAATCACATGAAATGTTTATTAGCAGTGTATAAATCATTCAGGAGGAGTTTGGAAAAAGTAAATCATAATAAATTTTAAAAAATGTTCCATTTAACTTATCTCAGTTTTTCCTGGCTTATCTCGACATTTTACTATCTCACTGCTAAATAGCCTAAGTTGCTTCTCAAAAAGCTTTTATTCCTCTAAATATAACCTCAAACTCAAGAAAACATAGTGGAATATCTACACCTATTTAAAACAGAATTTAAAAATACTGCTGTTTGTTGATAATATGAATAGTTTGTCTATATGTTAGCCTCTCACATACTATATTTTTATAAATATTTTTCATGTAATTACATCTAAGGTGCAAGTGATCAGTCTTTTCTGAGAGATGAAGGTATGGTTTCTTGGCAAGTTTTCTTCCTTCACGTAAGCTAAAATTTAACAAAAAACCAACAGGAACACAGCATGGTAAGAAGAGTGTCTCACAGGGCAATGCACATCTGTCGTANGGATGGGGGGGTAGGGGGGGCGGGAAGTGCTATGGGAGTACTTTAGCAAACCTAGAGAACCAGAAGCATGGGGTCTCATCACCATAGCACAGCAGATTCCCAGACACATGCAAAGAGAACTGGATAGCACCATGCAATGCTGCAGAGCACAGAGCAGATATCCCCAAATAGCCTACTTCACATGCTTTTCCAGTGCAGATGTTTCCTCCAAAGAAACCAGGAGATAAAATCACTGCTTTATCTTAAAACTCACTGAGCAATGTGTTAAAGGCCTTAGGAAAAACAAACAAACTGAAATGAAATCAAATGAGGTATTAGGAACACATTCCTGAAATAGCAGGCTTGGACTCCAGTGCTTGGTAGACACTTACCAGCTAGGACCACTTTGGACCACCTGTTCTGGAAACCAGTACATGTGAGGATATTGAAGAAAGACTGCCATGAAATCATCTGAATACAATTTAAAAAATTGTATTTCCAGCCATAAGCCCACTAGAAATGCTTTGACAGATACAGTACCCTGGATGCTTTTAAGCTTCTGGAAAAAACTGATGACAAGGTGCCAGATAATTCAACATTATGATGCCAGGTGGAAAGAACACACAAAATTAGGAGACAGACTGTAGAAGGTGATACTTTCCTCTTCTGTTTATCTTCACCACCTTTAGTCTTTGTGTTTTACACCTCTGATTTCAGGCGCAGGAGAACCACAGTGCTCCAGACAGAGCCATACAGCACTGGAGGCTCAGTGCTGATACAAGAGTGTGTATCTGTACATTAAATGTATCCCAACAATGAATTGTTATTCCTCCTTATTTTCTATTGCAGTCTGACTATTTTTGGTTAAAAATAGAAAGAAAACCCACATGAATCATATCAATAAAGACCTGGGGATTTGAAGAGAGACATATGAAATTCTTCAAACTAGTGGAAAATGAAATAACAAATATCATTATAGATAGTTGTTTCAAGATTACAAGATACAAGATTTTATTCATATGAACTCTTTCAATCTGACTCACTTCCCTTTGATGTTTACAAGAAGGGGGAGAAAGTGGTAAGTACTGTAAACTACAGTGAAAATGAACACTTTCAATTATATTTCACCTCAGAAAATATATATACAGTAACATAAGACTCACAGTGTTTCTATATAAACCACTGCTCAAGGCATAATTGTTCCAGTTATGTTTACTATTTCCACCTGACTTTTATCATGGCACTTTTATTCAACTTCTTTTCCCATTCAGGAGGAGGTCAATAGGGTTACAGGAATGCTGGAAAAATATCTTATGAGTAACACGGAGCTGTGAAATAAACCTCATTTGTAAGGGGCCTGAGTTAGCAAGACCCATACTGGGGTAAGCAAGCAAGCACACCTAGTTCTTATGTAAGCTGGTACTTGGAAAACGTGTTAGTTTAATGTCTGGAACATGTTTTCTATTTAACATCACAGCCATTTAGCAGCTTTCAACATGGGGTTGTTAGCTGGATAGGCTGGCCTCCCATAACCACATCACACCACTGTGCTTTAGTGAAGCAGCATAGATACGTCAGAGCAACATGAGATGTTGCATGTATTTAGTAATCCATCACACACTTTTCCTCAGCTTCTTCCACAGTCTTTATTCCATGGTCTTTACAACAAAGGGAGTATTTATTCAATAAATATCTCACTCCTCTGGCTGTGTCTATAGCTTATGCATTTAGGTTCATCCTGTTCCTGATGCCCACACACTTCTCTCTGGGAATTACACATTCACTGAAATTAAAATATGTTCCCTGGATTCAGACATCACAATCAAAGCTTGAGAGCAAAGCTGTGAGCAATCAACACATAAAATCATTCCAGCCTTGGCAGAAGACAATAGTGTTCAAATCAATAAATAATTCATGCTCAAAATAAATAATTAAGGGCTGCATTGTGCTTTGAGACAGAGTCCTATCCTAGGAGGAGCTCACAGATACACCACCAAGCCTGGCACCTTCTGCAGCCTCCAAGGACTGTCAGAGCAGGGAGAGCTGATACCAGGCTTGAAGAAGTCCTTTTCTCCTCATTATCGATGTGAAAGCTAGAATCTCGCCCACAGTCCAGACACCGCAAACAAACAGCCATTAGAAGTGCCACACTCTGTTCTGTGAAAAGGAAACCAAGTGTATGCCACCTGCAAACTACTCAGGCTGGTTGTAACTGAAGACAGCACTTCTAGCAAATGACATCTTAAGGTCGGAAATTTCCATTTGGATCCTCCCAGTTCCCCCCTGAAGAGGTCCCAAAAGTTAAATCTTGACATCATTATTATGCCATGTCACAACAGATCAAGTTGTGTTACATGCTCTCTAGCTTTGTATGTGACAAGTAGTGAGAGATATTAATATCACCCTGAATAACTGAGCAAAATTTAGGGAGAAATAAGCGCTATTACAGTCTGTCTCTAAATAACGAAAACATCATAAATGACAGGGTATTTTATACTATTGTTTTATCCCTCTCCCCTCTACGGGAGCAAGGGAAGATATAGCCTCCTTGTGGATGCTCAAAAATCCAGTCTAGCAGGAAAGAGCATTGCATCTGAGGAAGAAAAGAGTTCAACAAAAATCAAAGAACTTGAAAAATATTAAAAAATGTTTCCCTTCAGGCATTAACAATTCCAATGACTCATATTTTGCCTAAAACTAACAAAAATTTAATTTTGTTCATAAACAAATTCACGCCAGCATTCAGATTCAAGATTGTGCAAGATAAATATTTATAAACTGGCTTTTGCAACTTGTAATATTGTAAAACAGACCTTCATTAGCAAACCACGACAGTGGTTTAGAGAATGAAAAATCTGAAGTTTAAGAAGATAGAGAAATCCTCCTTTCATTATTATGGGATTTTCGTTATTTTCTATATTAAATCCATCAAATGCACAAAACTGTTCATGCTATGGGATGAACTCCAATTTTATTTCAGTCTCAATGATGAGATTTAATTCCATCCCATTTAAAATCACCTCAGTGAATTCAGTCCTTATGTAGATACCTTAAGTCAAGCCACAACTTATGGATGCAAATTTTATCTTTGCGTGATGATTACATTTTACATATAGCATTCCCATGGGTTGAATGGACACTGAGCTCTCTTCAGACATACCAATTAGCTTGTAAAAAGTGTACAGTCAAGGTGACAAACTTTGGGGAGGACAGGTCTGTCATTTCTATTCTGGTTTAAAAAATTGATTCTGTAAGAAAACGAGAAAACTTCTGAGAAAGTATCATAACCAGAAATACTACTTGTTAAATGAAAATAGTTGGAAACTCATTATGACAGGAGACACAAACTTTACTCCTAAGGGAGTAAAGAGCATGTGCAACCGTGCTTCTTAGAAACAGACAACGAAGAATCAACACTCAACACAGAAAAACTCCCTTACCAATATCCCTATTGCGAATCTTACTTCAATTAATAGAGTAATTCCTTTTTCAGTCAAGGTCTTTTCTACAAGTGGACTCACTGGAGTCCTGGGTGGTGCAAATGAAGGTTTTCTTGCAGACTGAACTTTGGCATAATCTATCACAACATTGACCAATCAATTGGAACAAGAGACACTGGAAAGGAAGCTTCAGTATTTCTGGTGATCACGAGACCCTTCAGGCCCAATAACTTCACCAAGAAAATGTTTTCATGTGCATTAAAAGCTACGATGCAGCTTTGATCCTACCTACATGAGGATGCATTTCTTCAGGCTTTGCTATTACCACGTCATACACTATAAGCAATAATTAATATATATTTGATTTTTCTCCCCCCGCTATATGTAAGTATAAATATACATAATATATGTGTGTGTGTGTGAGTGTATGTTTATGTATTTATGTGTATATAAACATCTGAGGTACGTGCAGAACTGGGGAGCCACTGGTGCAAGGCTACCATCTGTGGAATTATGATAGAATGCATTTCTGTGCCTGAACTAAATGGTTTGTTTTGTCCTACTGATATAATTTTGCTTTCTTCCCTTACTTTGTCAAAAGCTGTATTTTCAGGCAATTTTCCCTTCCCAGGGAAAACTACCTATGTTTTAATGAAATTTTCAGACATTGTATCTGGCAATGCATAGCTCACTTTTGTTTCATGTCATCTAGGTGGCTCAGAGTTTGCAGGTATGCTGCTTTGAAGAAAATAAAATAGCAAGCTGCCAGAGCACATTTATCCTACCTATGACTTAGCCTCACAACACCTTTTCCAACAGAGAACGATACTGATATTTCAAGAAAAATACCTAAATAAGTAAAAATTATTCTCCTAAATAAAACATACAATCACAGAGAATTCAAAGATTTTGACCCACCTCCCAAATCTTGTCCTGAACTGAGGCAGAGTCCAGTGATATCTGCCATCCCTCATGTATGTCCATCAGCCTGATTTTCTTGCCATTGGCAAATATTTTGCTGCTAATATGCTTTTTATACTTTATATTATGTAGTGGGTTACAGCATTTAGAGAGACTCACTTTGGAAGAGGTTCTGCTCTACCTTCCTACACAGGAGCTTGATCTATCTTGACAGACTGTAAGAAAGGTTTGGTCCTCTAAATTAAATAGTATAAAGCTGTGAAGAGACTTATGTTTAAATTACCCTTACTGCCCTCTGAGTTTTCCCTTCAGTTAAAGATTAATTTGTACCTCAAAATCGTATGGAGTAATAAACCTCAAGACATAATTTTTTTCCATATTTCTGCACTGGAACAGGATACACATATCCATACCAACTCTGACACATTGGCCAGGCCTGTTCTATAAAACACAAGTAAGTAAAACACAGTCTAAATATTTCATGACTCAGTAGCCCATTTCAGTGCTTTGTTATCATTAAAGGCAACACTTTTTCTAATAAGCAGCCCAAATCTTTCTTCACAGTAAGCTGTTTATGCCTTGTCCTACAGCCAGATGAAGACAGTTGATCACCACCATCTTTAAAAGCAAGCAAAAGCAAGTAGTTTCTCACTTGAGACTTATCATATCTGCACTTGGTATTTTCTGTTCAAAGAAAACTCAATATCCTCAACCCTTTTCTATGTATCATTTTTCTCACTGAACCTTCGTGTACATCTTATGTGTATTTTCAAAGAACTGTTGCCAAAAGCTATACAAAGGACAACAGCTGAGATGTCAATATCTCTGGTTTGAGTAATTTATCTCCTATATTTCCACAAACGTTTCTCCACTAGCTCTTGGATATGACAAAGTGAAATTCTTCCTTGGCCTCACCTTGTACTGTTGACTTTGGTTCATTTTTACTGAATTTGACCTTGTTGGTTCTGTTTGCAAGATTACTTTGGATTCTCATCCTATCCCCCATTCTGCCTTGGGTAACCTGCACCAGTCTGAAGTCAGTCAAACAGATTGTCTATTCCATCACGGACTGATAGCTGCAGGGCCAAGCTAGCATGAGGCTGGAGATATTAGCCAGATGTTAGCCAGAGACAGATGTATCTGCCTCTCATCAGAAGTGACAATGTTTGCACCAATCTTTTCTTTACAGAGATATCCTCTTTGATTCTGCTCACTCTTCTCCTTAAAACAATGATTTTCTGATATCCTTGAAGTTACCCTCCTCCCTGTAACGCAGCTGATTGTCTTCTTTACAGTTCAGTAACCAACACTCTTTCTATCCTTTCAGGCCTCCATTTCACAGGTACAGGATGTAAATGTTGTTTCTCTCATTGAGCTTTTGTTTTCACAACAAACCCAAATTCTTGGTCAGTTGTTTTCAGATATTTTCAATACTTCTATACATAGGTGGCTTTCACAGATACTGAAGTGATATTCAGACTCTGTTCTACTATACCACCCCACCTGTCCCTTGTAACTCGTAACTTGAGGCAATTCAAAGTCATCTTCTGAGTATTCATGCCAAAAGTGCTCTAGAAGAAGCATGTGTATTTGCCCAAGATACCACGTACGATATCTAAGCTATATACCATCCAGCCCAGCATACATTAAGACCTTTGTTTGATTCATAATGTTGCAACTCAGCATTTGGTTAATAGGTTTTTTTTCGTGCTTGAAACTCCCTCATAATATCTACACTTTTTTATTAACTTCCCTCAAGGCTGTACCTGGATTCCTCTATAGGGCAGCCATGATGGGCAAGTCTCCTGCCTGAACACTACTCAGAACCACTTCCTTAGCCAAGCACTCCAAAGTTTCATTGGAAGTGTCAGACAACAGAAAAGACGGAGGAGATGATCAAATTGCAAAAGAAACATAGAAATTTTGTTTTTAAAAATATAAGACAAATAATCGATAGGGCCAGAATGGCAGACCTTGTTTCATAAAATTGCATGAGATAGCAAAGAAAGGAGAGCTACCTATATTTTGAAGTAGGCCTTTGTTGAGCTTCTACTACTTACCTAACAGTATCTCTTATTTGAAAAAATCAGCAGCTTTTCTTTGAAACTTTCTGACTTACAAGGGGAAAAGAATATTTTTGTTAGTTTTGAAAATAGGTGTTATTCTGGACTTTTGTCAATTAGGCTGCTGAAGTATTTTGTTTAATGCATAGAAGTTAAATGGAAAATTAATTTCCAATAGAAAAGTTTAATTAAAGTTAGAAAAATTAAATACCTGACTTTATGCTGGAGACTCAGGCTTTTTAAATAAGGGGCTCACAGAACAGTGAGAAGTAAAATTAGTTGGTTGATTTTGCTGTGAATTAATAATATAATGAAAATAATTTCAGGACAGGATGAAATTAATTGAAAAAAATATTCTCAATGCTTTATGCATTAAGGGGAACTTTTCAGTTGAAAACACAGTTTATTCTCAACTTAGAAAAGAGTTTCAATGGGAAAATTTCTACCACTCATAATAGTTTTGTATTCTTCACAATTTATACCATAGGAACTACTCGTAGAATATTCAAATTACTTTGTCACTGTGCTGATTTGAAAATGCAATTAAAAAAAAATTTGCACATCTCAAAAGATGACCTACAGAACACTAGAAAAGTAGGGCTTGGAGTTGGGGGAAAAAAAAAGAAGTAACAAAGATGAAAGTCTCTTTAAAGCTGGTGAGATCTAAAGACTTCCTGACATCTCTGCGCTGTAAGGGCAAAATTGCTGACACTAGCTTTTTATCACGTGAGCTGTGTAAGGTTAACAATTTTCTGTTGCCTCTTTTGTTCTGTCCACAGAGAAAAACACTGACCCCTAATGAAAAATGCATGCAAGCACACAATATCAAAGGTATTTTTTGATTGTCACTGGAATCAACTTGACCTTTTCATATGAAACTTCAGAGAAGTATTGATGGCATTACTCAAGAGAGGACATAAAAAAGTTTCAAACATTGTTTTTTGAGCTGTCCTAGCCTTAAGGGTCTCGTGCCCACTCTTTCCCATCCCCGTGTACTTTGAGGGTGGAGAAAAAATAGAAGATAAATATAACATGCCCCAAAAAAACTAGTTAAATGCTATGTACTCTTTTATGCTTTGATCAAAGGGACAAAAACCATATATTGCATGCTCTTTAATATTTCAAAATACTCCAGTAGTTTTAACAAATCTTTGGAACAGTTTCAGAGATAATGTATAGACATTTCATTTGCTAACATACTGAACGTGAAAGGATGCCACAGAACAGTTAAATGCAGATCTTCAGATGTCTATGCTGCAGCAGAAGAGAGCTTTACCAGTGGATTTACAGTTGGTCTCCATTTTGGCATTCAATATGTTAACTGCATATTAAACACCAAAAAGAACAGAAATTGCAAAGTACATGCTGCTTGCAAAGTCAATTAGTAAAAAATTATTAGGTAAAGAACATATGGGGGGTCTATCATGTGCTTCAGAGTGTCTGTCTGGTCAGGAAAATAAAGTAAACCAAAATAGAATAAAAGTAAAATAAAATTGAGAGCAAAATACACTTTAAAAGCATGAATATATTAAAAATCTAAACATGTATGTAGTTAAAAATCTATCAAGGTTTATTAAACATGAAGTCATACTATCTGTCAAAAGGGAATGGTGGAGGGGGAAGTACAAGCCTTCTAATGCCCTCGGCCTGTGTTTGCTCCGGCATCAAGATCCTCTTAAAGACACTTGTATTGTGAGCCATAAAGTCTTGGTTCAGCCAAACTCTTCAGTTTGCACCTAGCTTTAAACTCACCTGATGTGAGCACAGATTGTTTTGGGGTTTTTTAGTATTTTGATTCATTATTTCTAAGTTGAAGGAAAGCACATCTTATTAAGGCTATGCTTGGGATCCATATAAGAAATCAGACCAATATGAATTTTTGCTGCCTCAGATTCATCCTTGATCATGGACTGGAGCCCTTCCTGAGACTCGGCCTTTCCAGGGAAGACTTCTCTATAAGAGACTACAGGTATATCAACAGCAGCTAGATTCCTCTGTATGACATTTTCAGGTAACACTCCCTCCTTAGATGGCTGAAGAAACATGCAATCCACTGCCATATTGTGAAATATAATCAGTCGTATCAAGTACCATGGCAACTGCATTAAATACTGTAAATGCCTTGTCAACAAAGAAACCAATGAAGAGATGGCCCAGAGCCCACATGGGTAAGATGAAAATAATGCAAGTAGTGGTAGCCACATATGAAAGATGGATAAAAATGTTTCCAAAGTCTTTACTCAGATTTGACTTTGTGAATGACTCTGAAACAATTAAATTCGTTGTTTGGATGCCTACTTTTTGCATTTCCCTTTTTTTTCACCTGATGCTTTTGGAATCAGAAACAGTGCTTGCCCAAAAGAACTGAACATCTTCGTCTATCTCTCAAGGCAGCATAATTCTTACAAAGCAGGTAAGCAGGTCATACGTATAACGATACATGCTGTATTTACCTGTCTGATGCTGAAATAAATTTTCAACAAGGCTCCATATGTCTGTGGAACTCTCCCAGGGCACAGAAGCTGCTGCAGCAAGAACATTACACCTAATGCAGGTAAAGTCACCAGCAGTCAGCCAGGTTTTCACCCGTATAAGATAACCAGCATAAAGCCAGTGAAGCCAGCGGGCTGACGTGAGCTTACAGCACCTGAGAATATATCCCTGTATTTCCACTTCAGGTTGCACCATGTTACCTTCAAATTATTAATTTTGATATATAACATACACAGGAAAAGTTTCCATAGCAGAAAGCTAGCATCACAGCAGGTAAGGGCATGATATAAAGAAACACTCCTAATCTTTCTGGGTCCAGAGTTCCCAGGCAGGAAGGTATGTGCTCCTGAGCTGAATACATCAATACAGCTTACACTTATCAATCAGCCATACAGTACACATAGAAAAAAAATCTAGCCTAAAATTACTCCCACACAGTAAATACTTCCAGGAAATTTCAAATAAAATGTAAAATATCTCCAGCTCTCTATATAAAGTATGTCTGTGTGGAAAAAGAAGTGCATCTAGGGAGAGCCTTTTCTCCCTGCCATGGGAAACAATAACATTTCTACCTGGTATATCATATGTGCAAGGACGTTACTTCTCGTTATTGGATTCTCCAGAAACCTTATGAGACCACAGAGATCACAAAGTTGATAGCTGCAAATATGCTGAAGTAATTCCTAAGTTTTCTTAGTCAGTGTGCAAAGCAGGGTTCCAGTATTTACTGACCCACACCGTATGGTCCCTCCACTAATTTGGCCCGCAGGCTGACTACTAAGGGGATCTGAGTCTGAATCCTGACCTTCTCCACAGAGGCACTGCTATTGCCTTGCTTCTCAACAGAGCTGTTCATGAAGCCATTGATAAAGAAGGACCAACTCAGGCCCTGATTAAGCAAAATCTGTTGTGGAGATGAATTGACATGTTAAAAACCAAGCAAACAAACAAACAACCCAAAAAAAAACCCAACAGAAAACAAAAGAATAAAAAAAAAAAAAGCCGAATCCACAAACAGTGTTAGCTGAATTAGTTTCTGTTGTCTCAAAATTATTCCAGAGAACTGGCATACCTGAGCCAAAAGCTGGCAAAGGGGCAGCACAGACCCTGAATTTCATTTAGGCATTTCAGAGATCTTTCTCGGGAAGTCAGCCCTAAAACCATGAATGACAAAGAGGTATTGAGGTACCCAGTAGCTTTTTCCCTCCTCCATGTTTGTGTCTCCTTACTCTCCGTTCTTCCAACCAAGGAAAACTGCTGCTGTCCTCCACTGCTGAGGGTCATGCCCTGAGAATCATGTGCTCTCTCGCAAGGACGAAACTCAGAACTGCAGTGTAGACATGGGTCAATGGCAGCAATTCACCTTCGCTGCTTGGAGTTCATGAGCCTACACTGACAGTGCTGTTGCTTCCACTTCTGGGCTATCCAGTGAAAGAAAGACATGGGAAAACTAGAAGGAAGCCAGCAGAAGACCACTGAAATGCTCAGTGGGCTGGAGCACTGGGCATGGGAAGGGAGCTGGGCTTCTTCGGCCAGGAAAAGACAAAGATAAGGGAAGGTAACCTGTTTTCTATTTCCAAATACCTCCTAGTCATTACAGAGAAGACTGACCCAAGCCCTACTCAGAGGCTCATAAGAGAAGGGGATAGAGAAACAGTCATAAGCTGCAACAATGGAAATTTTAAGCAGACATGAGGGGATAAAACAAATCACCATGAGATGGTGAAATATTGCAACAGATTCCTTAGAGAGTCTGGGCAACCTCCAACCTTGGACATAGTGAAGACACAACTGGACACAGCCGTTAGCAACCTACCCGAGCTTTGACATTGTCCCTGCTCTGAGCTGGAGGTGCATGAGTCACCATCCACTGATCTCTTCCAACATACTTTATTCTACATTCTACTCTGTTCTGAAATAAAGGATCACTAGCTTGTCTGAATGAAAATAAGAGGAAGAGGCAGGAATTGGAATGGGGACTGTACAGTGATTGAGGAATGCACTGAGAAATGCTCATTAAAGGGAAAGGAGGAGAAAGTAATTGCTCTCATTTTTACAAAGCCCACATAAAGTAATTTTATTTTTTAATATTAAAAAATTCCAACATTACTTTTTTTCCCCCCAAATATGAGGAAACCAGTCTGGTACACTGTCCTTTTCTGAATCTTGTGACAATGCTGGGAGGTTCTGTGGGATTTCCATTGCTTTTAATTGAACAAATCAACAAACAGTTTACATTTATTCTGAAAAAAAAGCAAAGGAGGGGAAGAAAGACTGTCTTTTAGGCTGGTAACTGTTTGGGTCTAGCCTACATTTTGCACACATTCAGCCAGGACTCAAGGGAAGTGAAACAGATGAAATAAGGTGTTGATGTGCACTAAAATGAAAGGGAGCAATCAAACTGCATGGACATTCTAGGTACCATAAAATGATTGGTACAAACAGGCAAGGAAAAATTTGTGAGATTAAAACCAGTGACAGGCAGCCCCAGACTGATCTATTAAGCCTTCTGTATTTGTGCAAAGGTGGTTGTTGTAAGGAGAGCAAGAAAAAGACTTGAACAAGTGGACCCTTGCAAAACATTGGCACAAGTCAGTGTCAGGCATCTCCCCTCAGGTGGATGCAGTAGCTTGCAGCTTTACTCAAATTTGCTGAAAGAGTTATAATTAGCTACAAAATTCAAAGTATCAGCAAATTAAAAGTATTGATTTATGCAGGCCATGGGTAGGTGAAACAGAGAAGGTCAACCAAGAAATTTATGGTCCCAGAATAGACTTGCTGCTGGCATAGCCAGGAAAACTCTCTCAAAGCAAGGAAAAACCCCAGCTTATAACTGCTCAAGATGACACACACAACATGGCTTCTTACATCATCAAAATAAAAATTCCTCTTGCCTCAGAATATATGTATGCACACTACTACACCTAGAAGCACAAGTGTGATTTTCAAAAAGCTATGCAATGAGCTACAATTTAAATCCAGTCCCATGCAGAGCCAGTACAGAGAGTATATGTAGTATTAAATCTTGTGTTAGCACAGTGAACTGGATTATATTTAACCTGCAGAGCCTCATCCTGCTACAAATAAAATTGGCATGAGTAGAATCAGATCTTTAAAAGCAATATATTGTTACTATAGCAATTTGATATCAAGTTCATCACAATTTGGAATAGGCATAAATCCTAAAATACTATGATGGATGTAACTGACATTTCCTAATACATGGGTCGGATTGGAATTCTTTTTTAAAAAAAACGGGTTTTGTATTGAAACAGCTTAAAACATTAAAAAAGGCAAAGGGAATAAATGGGGCCTTAGTGGAAAGCTGCTTGACACTGTTTTTTGCACATTTCTTCCTGCTATATGTACATGGGAATAATCTGCATAGTTCCATGTATCTCCATACAATTACTGATATAGTAAAATACCTCTTGGTATAAGTATGAATCACAAACACTCATGTCAATGAAGGATTATCCCCCTGATTTATCAAATACAAATCAACCACTGCCTTTTCTTTTGAGGGGTGAGGAAGGAAGAGCTCTATGTTCGTCAGAGACCAAAGGACCAGTCAGATTCCCAGATGAGAGTACAGACATTTTCTCATGTCTCTGGTAAAATTAGCTACTACAGATATTATGGCCCAAGCAACAATACACACTCACATATCTACGTTTAGAAAAAAAAAAAGGTTTCGAAATTATTATGCTCTTTAGTATAGCTCAGGTTTACATAACAAAGACTAACTGAGTTTGATATTCTACAACGGACATACTCTTCTGAAAAATACAAGATACTAATTGTAAATCTTAACAATTTTGTCCTTTTTTCTAACACAGCTATAAAACATTTTATGTCAAACACATCAGTGTTCATTTTTATACATATTTGAACAACCAGTCCTCTCTTTCTTATTTTTTAGAATGTGGAAAGACATTAAGACACCTTCTCTTTAATTTTAAACATGTAGCCCCCCACTAAAAATAAAATTCTCATATGGAGGCACTGGCCCTTGTTAACCATTCTGTCACTTTAGTCCTGTATCAGCACTGTCTTGTGGGTATCATACACAGGTTCTTCAGTGTTTAATAAATTATAAGTGCTTTAAGGCTGAGTTCTTTAATTCTCATAGCATCAAACAGTTATCCAGCCATCTGTTTGGGTTCAATTTATATTAAACATGAGTGTGCTTACTCTCCCTGTTGGCATAAAATTATGTGACAGACATTTTTTTTTATCACAGTACCTAAGTAATATGGAAAAGGTCATTGTAGAGGATGTGGAATGTTTTACTAAATTTTTTGATAGGAGTTGCATTTTGTTATGGGACAGCCTACAAAGAAAAGTCTATGTGTGTCCCATTCAGGACAGAAAGAACCTCAAGCAAATGTGGTAAAAGCGGGGAACTTATCTAGTGGTTTTTTCATCTTAACCATATATTGCTTGTCTACCAGCTTCCCACTGCAACCAACATCCCTCGACAGACCAGTGTTCAGTTAAAGTTTCTCAATGATTCCAATGACTACTCTCTTTCACTTCAACAGATGCACAGCCTGACCACGTGTCAGTATCAAGACTACGACTTTTACATATTCCTGCTTTGTAACTGTTAGCAACTTTGTTGTTGTGCATCAAACTAGACTGGCCCTAAAGTCTTTGCGCACAAAAGCACTAGGTTAGGGATAAGAAAATTATGTGCTCCCAACAACTTATTTTGCTAATACCATAAGGACCAGACTAATCACGTTCAGAGTGCAGATCTGGGTGAACACAAGTGCAACCCATCTCTCCTGCAGTGCACCTGCTCAGGCATGGGACTTTCCACCCTTCAGGTGAGACCACACCAAATGAAGGCTTGGAGAACCCCTGTTTCACTAGCAGAGACACTGGATGGAGATGAGATGCAGACAACAGAGCATGCTTTCCCTGAGGAACCTAAACCCATACTCTTTGTGTCTCCCCAGAGTCATGATTTCTAGATAACTGAAGGGTATAAGGTGGACACCCTCCAAACCACAATTAAATAGGTGCTAGCAGCACAGAAAGGCATGTTCATGAATAAGGAACTGACTTACCAACAACTTGAAATTAAATGAGGAAGCCAGTGGGAACTGAGCTCTGTTGAAAGTCCTAGAGCTAAAAACCTTGGACGAAACTTACTCTATTTTTAACACTTTTTAGTAGTACAGCAAGTAATTTTGGTGTGATTGGAAACATCCTGTTCACTACTGGTATAGTTAAAGCTGGTTTAGATGTAGACATAACCTGTTGGTATACATATCTTAGGGTGGAAATGAGTTTGCGACACTTTTAGAAAGCCTTTCTCCAACCCTTTGCTATTTTCACTTTTTTTTCACAAGACTTAACAGAAAAAGACAGAGATCCATCAAAATCCATCAGAGGTGGTTTTGAATTTTTTTGTTCAACATGTAATGATAACACCCTCTCCGAAGAACTGAAAATACCCTGAGCTTCAGAGTGAGAGAGGAGGAATAGCAAGTGCTTGGCATTTGAGACTGATTTCACACTGCCTTCTTTTTTAGATCCATTCAATGTGCAAAAAATCTAAAGATGCATTAATACGTAATTAAATTTGCTTGATTGGTGACTGCTTATATGCAAGTAAGGAATCTTTCTGTATAAAAGAGTGTAAAAAATATCCTTCTTTGAGTCAGAGAAGGGAAAAGTCTGAGTCAGGTTGATATGACTACTTTGAATCCTACCAACACTTCTGATAACAGATGTTACTGAGCAATCCAACACCAGTATTAATCACGGACTTCATGGTAAGCCTTTGGTAGGATAGGCTACTGATGGGTATTAGCAAAACAATACTGGTGTAAGTGCTTTAAGACAAACTGGAAATTGGATACTAGAGGGAAAAAAAATGATTTGTTGCTCACAAAAACAGGGCCTTCAGAGATGTGACTTAGCAATCTCAATACTGCACAGTTCCTCCTTTAAAACATCCTTTTTCATGGGGTCCAGTTTTTTTGTTTCTTTTCCAGATAAACACTGCCTATAGAAAACAGCCCTCACTATAGAAACCAGCCTGATCTGAGTTGAAACACCGAGAAAAACACACTGTACTCAAGTTTGCGTTTGTCCTGCAGTCTGTAAATGTGTTCTTGATCCAAAATATTTTTCAGTCCATATTTGAATCATATTTGACAGAGCTTGTTCCTCTGTCTTCCCACAGAAAGTGCTAAGGCATGACTAGCACTTTGGAGGAGTGACTTGTTTAGGAGTTAAGATGCCATTCAAATGGCATGTGTGTGTTTGCCATCTAAGGGTTGCCTGAACTTCTTCCTGATTTGCTTCTCAGCTTGGCTGTCAAATCAACGTAGATGCTCAGCCAGCTTCTGAATTACTGTTTATTTTTACCCTAATATGAAACTTTGCATAAAAGATGCTGGCACTATGCTTGCAACAACTATGTTCTTGGATTGATGCTACAGGAAAACACGATGCCAGGGTGGTGTTAAGAATAAAACCCTGTTTAGCTTTGCAAAATATCAGTGAGGTTTGTCTTCTCTGAAACAAGTTTTTCAGACCCTGGAAGCACAAATCTCCTATGAGAGATTCTTTTTTTAGTACAAGAATAGAGAGCAGGAGGAAGTCCAAAAGCCCTGGGGTGCAAACAGCACCTTGACTTCACCGAATCTGGAGTGACAGCACTGCTGGGCTTAACCCTAAGGCTACGAGTTGGGTGAAGCTCCTGTGAACTCGGAGCTCCGGATAAAAACAAAGCTTATGAATGTAGCCCTTTGCAGGCTCCTTCAGCTTGCACATTTGAACTTCTCACAGTGCCTGTCTAATTACTGTCTTAATTACTTGGCAACTTAGCTCTCCATTTCACCTTCCCCGTCTTTCGGTTTTTCTGCAGATACTCAGCACTGCCTATGTGCGCTGCTGTCACTTTATTCCCAGCTTTCCCCCACACAGGGAGGACCTTGGTCAGCCCTGCAGACCCTGAGGGAATACAGCCCTGTCCCAGCAGCACCATCTGTCCCTCCTCTGATGCACAACAGGAGACAAATAAAACAAAATGAACATTCAGTATTCTTTCACAGCCTACAATGTTTGGAGGCTCAGTACTGATTTTTAAACAATCTAAAAGTGTGCAACTGGGCTCACCTATCAAGTAACAGAAGTCAAATCATTTTCTAAATGGCTTTGGTGGTTATGTCTGCAACAACTTGTTTGGTTAGATGTACAAGAGAGAAAGGGAAAGAGCAAGCAGCAAGGAAAGGATGACAGAAGAAGAGAAAGAGAGAGAGAGATAAGGAAGGAAAAGGGAAGTTTAACAAACATGAAGATACAACTTTCCTGATACTAACTCTGCCTGCACATTTTGGCTGAGAATTAAACAGAACAATGTTTAGAGATGTACTATCAATAAAATCACATTTTGGCAGTTTGCAAGACTGTCACATCATAAGGAGTATATTCATTCCTTTACTAATTAATCCAGAAACCACTGAAGAATAGAGAAGGAGGTCTGTGCCATTTTTTAAAATCAAAGAAATTTCCTTACACTGTTAGACTTCCACATTCCTTCAAATCCGAATTCCATATTTCAAATTCACATTGCATCTGTAAAAGCACAGCTTGTTTTTGGCCTTCAGCTAACCATGGACATTAACCTTATTCTTACGCTGTTGTGCTTATTTTCCACTCGCTGCCTCACATAGAATGAACCCACTCCTTTACCATTTCCTGAATGTGTCCTGCAGTGACTGTGCTGTGGTAGCAGCAGCCAACCATCCTTTGCCTGTCTTCAGTCACTACTGTGCACTTTTCTCCCGATGAGTTTCTCTCCTGAGCAAGATAAGCCATGAGAACACCTGCCCTAAGCCTGCCCCAGACCAACCTGCCTCTAGACTGAGCCATGGTCTTGCCTCTCTTCAGGCCTCAGTACACCTATGAACTTTTCTTCTGCTTCTGTCTCCTCTGTGTTCTGCCTTTCATCCACTGCTTCTGTCTCCACTGTGATAAGAAAAGTGGTTAGTACAGATTTGAAAAACATGAGGCAATCAATTAAATTCTTTCCTCTCTGATTACCCTCATTAAACATTCGTTACGATTTTTACAAGACTAAAATTTGTCCTACAGTTAAAATTACTGCCAACACTATTTTGGAAAAAAAATATTTCATGCTCTCAGCAGATCCATTTCAGCAGTGTCTCTTCTGTACTTAAAGAGTTCATTCAAACTGCATAGAGGGGCCGTACCAGTGTGAAAAGATAACACCCACATAAACTAACAAGGATTTAGGTTATAATAGCAAGCTGAACAACAGGAAGCCTAGTTTAAATATAAGCAACAGCATCCACACACAGGTTTAAAAGGAATATAATATTTTAATTTATTCCCCTACATGTCCTGCGTGCAAATAAGTCTTTAAACAACTTCCTGAATCTAAAACTAATACATGCATTTATGTGAAAAATCAGTGTCATTTTTCAGATCTCAAAGACTGATTATTCTCCACAGAAAATGGCTTGCCTTTATTTAATCAAGCTTCTTCTCTGTATGCATGTTTCATCTCCTTCTACTTTACGCTAAATATCTAGTAACCCTTGTACATGTGGGTCATTTAACTGGGCTTTGGTGAGACATAAAGCATGAATCATCAGTATAAATAACTGTTCTCATGGCATTACAGACCACCATCTACCTCTGCTACATACTGCTAACACTCTATACTTCTATAAAGACATAACTAAAGGCTTACCAAAGATCATAATCTAGAAAGGAAATTCAGATTATCTGTGTTCTTTAGCAACTTTTATTTTCTCAAACTGCTACTTCATTAAAAATAAAACATCAACCTACTCCTAGTATGTTTTTCAATTTATCCTGGGAAAAGCAGGATAGTCAGTGTCTTTCAAGCATGTGCAGGCTCATGTGTACATATTCTTCTCTTTCATATCATATATAAAGAGGATTGACTGCAGTTCACAGACTGTAGCACTGGCCTCTGTATCACTACAAACCGCAGAGACAGCAATACTGTGGGTACAAAGAAGTGGGGTTAGAAAGTGAGAAAGCTGAGACTTCAAGGGAGCATCAAAGGAATTAATCTGCTACAGAGACAGGGAGAACAAAACAGAGTATCTTATCTGGGAGTAAGCAGGAGCCTTCTGTCAGAAAAGAGGTGGTAGGAAAAAGAAGGCACAACAATAAGAAGTAGTAGCAGAGCACTGGGAGCCTGAGCCCAGAGCCTTGAAGTCTGTCCCTTTACTTTTTTGTGCCCCTGCCCACTGAAAGGCCTCTGAGCATTTCCACTGCCCCACCAACATTCTGAGAAATTGTCTATACAGAATTTGACCAAGTGCTTGTCCACACCATTATTCGCTTGTAATTGGTTTTGTCCCCAGTTCTGCAGAATCTCACAGGTGCTAATGTCCTACAGATAATGAAGAATAATTATTGAGACAACAGAAAGAAAGGTAGAGCCACCAGGAAGAGCAACAGGCTATTTCCTGCGTAGCTTTCTCATAGCACAAGCAGAAATGTGCTACATGTGTCTTTACTGCAGCCTAAGTTTTACCATGCCCTCTTAAACAGATTAATAAACTCCAATTAGCAGAGACTCAACATGACCAAACATGACACAATTGCTTTCCCAAGTTGGTCATTGGTTTACCATTCTGACAACTACTGACTAACTAGCTACTCATTAAGTCTGGAATAAATGATTTTGTGTTCGAGAACAGCAAAGATTCAGTGTCGCACAGCACTGATGCTGATGCCACAGAACATTTAGGGAAGAGTGACCCAGCACTTGAAACACTCTGGAGTGGAGGCTCCAAGCAGCTGAGTTTGCAGCAGAGCCCAATGAACTAACTGCTCCCTAGGGAAAATGCCCTCTGTATTGAAGCAGCAGAGCTACCTTCTACTCCTCCCCGTACACTACAGTCCCTGAGGTGAGTGAGAGTACCGGCATAGCAGGCAGTGACTGCTGCCTGATCAGGGTTTTGGTGGGGGTGAATCCCCCTATGTATATTTTAGGCAAGTGAAAAATCCCCCTGCCATCTTTGGGCAAGTTCAGGGAGCTACGGTCCTATTCATGTAGGCAACTGCAAAAAATGTGTTAAAGGGCATCTTTCACCCTTAATTTTGTTTTCTCCCAAGATCAGTATACTGTCCGTCATCCCACACTGGCTTGGCATGCCAGTAAGAGAGACTCCCCACAGCCTGGACAGGTGTGTTGCAGGAAAGGTGGGCACAGGCAAGCTGCTCTCCCCTCCATGCTCACCCCCACCTTATACTTAGCCTGCTTTTCTCTGCCATTTATCCCCACTGAAATATCCTGCTATGACAGATGCCAGGCAGTTTTCTTCACTGTTTCTCCTAGCCAGTGCATAAAAGTTGGGCCACTGAGGTGAAAAGCAACAAGTATTCTCCTTTCCTGCCCTCATCTACTGCTCTCTCACCCTCGCCATCTACAACAACTGGTTGCACCAGGGTCCAGCACACATCCTAATCTAGGAGGCGGGCACTGGTGATC
Source organism: Cnemophilus loriae (assembly GCA_013397755.1). Taxonomy (NCBI): domain Eukaryota; kingdom Metazoa; phylum Chordata; class Aves; order Passeriformes; family Corvidae; genus Cnemophilus; species Cnemophilus loriae. Next base: position 500,536 of record VZTF01004850.1, on the reverse strand, counting down.
AATTCAGGCATTCCAGCAATTTCCAGATATGCTGGTTATCACCACCTCAACATTTCTCCTCTATGTGCCCATAAAGTCACACTCTTCATAGTGCCGCAACAGGAAGGTGGCATGCACTGTGGAGTGTCTGCAGACCACTGACAGCTGCCATGGGGCACTCCTTGGGTCAGAAACATTAAGTCTTAGACGATATAACAATGCCAGACAGATGACCTGATGGAGGGGCCAGATGTAGTGAAGAAAGCAGTCCAGACCCAGAACCAACGAATTAGTAGTAGATTTTTAAAAATTTTATTTTATTTTTAAGAGAGAGTTTAAGTGAAGTGTAGAGACAACAGTAGAAGAAGGGACCCATACTAAAGAACTTAAAAGGAAATGGGAAAGAATAAAAGAGAAAAGATGAAATTGTAAAGCAAGAACAGAGGATGAGGCCACCTTGATATCAATAATGCTTTGACCAGTGAACAAAGAGCAATGGATCCCCATAAAACTCAAGAATCAGCACTTCCTTGACTTGTGGAAACTAAGTGACAATGAGAAAAAAATGTATTATGTAGCAACCTACAGGATCATGGTTAATATCGTATGAGAACCTAATATGAAGGAGCCTTGGGGGTTTTCTCTCCCCTTTCTTCCACGCTTTGCACCCAGAAAACCAAAATCTACCTCTACCTTTTAACCTGTACATTAGAAACTAAAATAATTGACAGCAATCAGCATTTTAATAAGAGCTACTGTTTCACCTGATTGAGAGAGTGATGTGATAACTCCAGTTAGATCAGATGGAATGCCGACAAAAGACAAAAACCACTTCTAAATTTTGAGGCAATCTGTTAGGTTAACACAACCTGACTTTTAGTGAGGGCGGAAGAAGCCACAGAGGCTGCTTCTGAGAGAGAAGCTACTCGAAACTTCTACTATGTCCAGCAGAGCCAATCCCTAAAGGCTCTGATGATTGACATATTGGCTGGCACAATTAGAGAAGTGACCAATGCCTCCGTGATGACATATTTAAGAAGGGAAAATTCCTCTTTCTTCCTCTCCTTGGAGGGGTGTGGGAGGGGCACCCAGTGGGGCTGCTGCGGGCCACCTTGGTGCAGCCCTGTGGCTGAGGCCAGGAGCAGCTGCTGCCATCCCGGTCTGGGAGTGGCCACGCGGCCGGGACGGCGCCACGCGGCTGCTGCTGTCTCGGCACGGCTCGCAACGAACTTTATTTGCTTAGCCACTTCTAGCCAGCCATGCAGCGAACAGAAGGGCAGAAGTGGTGACAGCAGCTTTTCCTTTTCAGCACCCCGCATGAGGAGAGGTGCTGAGTGGAGCCAGCGGCCGGCGCGGCTCGCATGGTGACCAGCCGTGAGAGGCATGGCGAGCAATTCCCTGATGCAGAGGCCGGACAGAATCAACTTTTCAGCGCTGCGGAACTCTATAAAACTTTTTAATTGATAGAACTTGAGAACAAACGAGCCTACAAACGCCAATTCTCTCCCGAGTCAGAGAAAAGGGAAAAATGAAGACACGTGAGGAAAACAACATGGCAACACTAAGGTCAGTGCAAAAGAGGGAGGGGGAGGAGGAGGTGCTCTGAGCATCGGAGCTGAGACTCTTCTGCAAGCCGTGGTGAGAACTATAATACAACAAATTGTCTCCCTGTAATTCATAAAGTGCATGGGGGATGCAGAATTCACCTGCAGCCCATGAGAAAAAGCCGCTCGCACTAGAGCATGTGGATGCTGAGAAGCTGTGATCTGGTGAGAGGTTTTAACAGAGACAGTGAGAACCGTTGCTTCCACAGATAGAGGAAGAGGACCCTTGCTTTTATACTAGAACAGCTCATCCTTAAAAACTACAGCCCATGAACTAATGGCCCACAAAAAAACGGTTGTGGGAAGACTGCTTTGCCTGTGGGAGGGACTCACATATGGCAGCAGCTTTGGGCGGGACTGCTACTCGTGAAAATCAGAACCACATTGCAAAAGTTCACAGCGAGCTGTCTCCCCTGGGAAGGACCCCACAGCATAGCAATAGAGATTTCTCTCCTTAAGCAAACTGAAGAAAGATTTTTAGAAGTGACAAACTGACTAAAAACCCCAAGTTTTGTCTCCCTGTGCTGCTGGTGGGAAGGAAAGAAGGGGTGTGTGGGGGGGAAACGTGTTTTAAAGGTTTATTTTAGTTCTCTTTATCTTCTTTTAATTCTGTTAATAATTTTTTTTCTTTATACCTTTTAAGTTTTGAGCCTGTTTTTCCCTTAAAGTGTTTCTTCCCAATCCCTACCTCAACTCATGAACCCCTTTTTTAATTGTTCTTTCCCCCTCCTCTGCTTAACTACAGAAGAGGAGAATGAGTGAACTATTTTTTCATGGGTGCACTGGCATTTAGCCAATGTCAAACTCGCAACAGGCAAGAAGAAAGAATACATTTCTCTACAACAAGGAAAGCTAGAACAGGGAATAAAGAACTTGAACTGCAAAAAAAGACATTTACATTGTATGAGAAGAGAACTTTCTGACTGTAGGTGCCTAAGCAAAGGTATAGATCAATTTAGGGAACCTGCAGAATCTCCACAATTACAAACTTAAAAAGGCTGGCAAGAAAATCATTCCTGAGGAATAATTTTAAGTACAGTTGATTCCATTTATGTTTAGTAGAATGGGCCAGATAACCACTTGCACTCTGTTTTTTCTGTAACTTCCATTTAAAAAAAAAAGAACTTTTAAAAAAGGAAATCCAAGTTTTCATTACACCTGAACCTGAAGATAGAAAAATATCATCTGCATAGTTTAGACCATACCATTCACATGAGAAATTCTTGACTTGTTATTGGTTTTGTTTATAAACTCAGAGATTAAGAATTAGCTCTTCAGAGGTGGAGTTGCCTCATCACTGTGTGTGCTTGTGCCAGCAGGGCCCCAAATGCTGAGGTCTGTCACAATACTGTAAAGACTTCTGTATAATACATTTTATAATATCTGTGGGGCCACCACTTTAAATCATTAGACAGTAGTTTGCTGTTACAACTCGAGGCTGCTAGAACCATGTCATCATGTTGCAAGCAGGTCAGCACAGCTATAATATACGTAACATGCCTTTCACAAGTATATTCTTGCACATACTTGTCTCCTGCCTCAGAGCAGACTTTATTAGTTACAGAACAGAACTTGTACAGAGCAACAAAATTCCCTTCCAGATGTAAATTTACTGTTTCCTTCATAGAATCTCCTCCTTTACAACATTTTAAATCCTTGTTATGCCTCTAAAGTTCCCATAAACTGGAGTATGTACTGGTTTAAGTTTCAGACAAAACCACATATATTACTGACTTAGAAGTTAAACATCAAAAACACATTAGCTTGATTTTCAGAAGCTACACAAGAAATGCCCAGGAACAAACCTTACTGAATTCAAGTTTCAGAAGTGTTGACAGCACCAACCGGGTTTACTATGAGAGGGTGTCAAACCCTGGAACAGACTTCTTGGAGAGGTGGTCAATGACCCCATGTCTATCAGTGTTGAAAAGGCATTTGGACAGTTCCCTTAAAGCGATGCTTGTACTTTTGGTCAGCCCTGAAGTGGTCAGGTAGTGGGACTAGATGATTATTGTAGGTCTGTTTAATCTGAACTGTTTTATTGTACTCAAACCTATTTTCTCCTGCCTGCTCCTTTCCCTTCCAGTACACACTGGGGAAATCTCTGAAGACAGTTCTTCCCAGCCCTGCACTAGCAGAAGGCACTGAATACCCATAACCATCTCCCAGCCTAGGCATTGGCTCTATCACTTGTGGGAAGGAGGTGTCTGACTTCTGGGAGGGGGGCAGAGCTGTGGATCATCTCAAGGTAAAGGGACCATCTGCACAAATTCGCAAAAAGCAAGTGTGATGTGGTTTTCTTAAACTCATCAGTGTTCAACTGAGATAGGTTTTCATAGGATGGCAAAATACCACATCACTGACACTAGTGAGGCTCAAAGATCAAGCCTTCAGTCTGGTGCAGGATGTGCTTCTCATCTAAATGGTTGCAAATGTCTCAAGAGTTGAACAAAACCTGTTGATCTTCTGGTGGATTCCTTTTCCTCTCTTTGTACTCATTTTCAGAATTTCCTGAGCTGTTTCCCTTGCAAAAACGTGATAAAACACAAGAGCCCGAGAACAGCAGCACTCCCTCAAAGGGAAGGTCCATCTGGCCCAATACTCTGTCTCTGAAGTGGCCATCCACCAGTGTCTGAAGAAGAGCACATGAGCACCGAAGTCTAGTCCTGCCAGGGTCCTGGGGGTGCTCACAGGCCTCAGTGGCTGGGACTGCCCTCCCCTGGGACCCCCAACCCCACCATCTCCTGGCTCAGCCTGGGACCTTCAGTCCCTGCCTGAGCCCTGCTGTAGGTGTGCACGTCTCTGCCCCTGTCTCCTGGGTGGCCCTGGGACCTGCACTGCTGAGAGCTGCTCTCCAGGATGGAGCCCTCGGACCTGGGTCAAACCTTGTCATGCAAAGCTCTGGGTTTAACGTGGCATAACTGCTCTGTCCTGTTCTATTCCCTGCACTCACCACAAGTCAAATAATGGTAAGACTTATTTGTCTGACACACCAGGGGGGTTTCAGCTCCAAAAAACACATTCAAGGACACACAACACACAGATTATAACTGGAAGCAGGATGTTATTTCAATTTTTATTTTTCTCCATCTGTTTCAGAGCTGATGCTCACAAGCACTAACACAACATGCCTGTGTAGCCAGGAGCAGGCTCATGCATTTCTTACTTGAAAATACATCCTTTGTAGTCTGGAAAAGGCAAGTGACAGAGCTACAGAAAGCAGCAGCAGGCATATAGGTCAGAAGAAAAGGTGTGTGGTACCATGAGCTATTTTCCAAAGTATGACACATATCAATGATGGGCACAATCTTGCCTTCCAAAACTTGCTTCGTTGCTGTGCTTCCCAGCGAGGGATACATGAAAAGCACTCTCATGCCTGCCCTGCGCTTGTGTTGCAGGCAGAACTGAAAAGTGGCAGCTCTGGATGGGGAAGCAAGCCTGGAACCCTTCCAAGCACATGCTGTTTTGAATAAGCAAGAACCCCTGGGAAAATGGAGCCAAGGGAAGAGCAGAGCTCAGCCCCATTCCAAGTTTGCAATGGGCAAGAGAGCCAGAGAGAGCCGAGGCACGAGTGGTGCCTTGGAGGTGTGAGGGCAGCAGGCAAGAATGGAGTCACAGAGGCCCAGAGGAGCCCTGACGAGGGGCTGTGCCCAGTGCTACAGGAGGACAAGAAGCAACCCCCAGGGCCACCCTTGGGGCCCACCCTGGGAGTCTGGAAAGCTTCCTGCCCACAGCTGCAGGGCATGAGAGTCCATCTTCATGGAGCATGAGCAGCAGGCAGCCACTCAGCCAAAAGGGACTGCAGGAGCCCTGAAGAGCAGTCATGCTCAATGCTGCAGAAGAATGCAACCCCATCTCTCCCCCTCGCCCCCATGAACCACTGCCAATCTGACCTGAGGGAAAATTCCCTCCTGATGTCATTGCTGGTAATCAGCTATTCCCTAAGCATGTGAGCAAGGCCTCACTCCTCATCCCACAGTTTGGTCATGCCTTCCAGGATATGCCTAAGCCTGGAGCTCAACCTGGAGCCATCTCAGGGGCTTCCCAGAGTGGCCAAATGTCCTCACCCTGATCAAACTGAGCGCCAAGAATCCTGGCAGGGCATCAGTGGGTGTTACAAAGCTCTAGGACCCCTGACAACGTCTCTGCATCCCATTTCTTACAGCAGCTGCCTCTGGCTCCATAAGGGGCTGAGGACAGAGCTGTGCAGTGCTCCTCAAGAAGGTGTTCACTTGAACTTACTAGTGCTATCCAGCTGAAAAGGCCACACAGCCTCAGGCACCTACAGGGCTTGGTGGTTCTTCTCCTCTGAAGGGCTTGCATCTATTCCTCAAAGGCTGAGTGCCACTGGCAGCTGGCCTTGCCTCCAGTTTTCCCTCCCTTAGCCTCCTCCAAATAATTCTACTGTCTCCTCAAGGGCTGCCTTTTGGATGTCTGTGGGCTGGCTCCAGGCCAGCTTTGACAGTGGAACACGGGAGGATGCTCCCTTTTATCCTGCCCCTCCAAGGCAGTGCTACACAGCAGGGTGGTGACACTGTGGCATGAGGGTGATGGGGTCCCCTATGCACAGCCTTGCCTGCTACAGACCAGCCACCACCCTTCTGCCCAGCATTCTTTGGAGGAAAGCCTCTGGAGTGCTGTCCCAGCCCTCAGTTGCCATGTACTGGGCACAGCTGCAGAGCTTCCCTGACACATCCTGTGCCACTCAGCTTCCGAGAACCTCACGCTGTTACTTTTCTCTCAGGGCATGGAAGAAACCAACCTTGTAGCCCAGAGGCCACCCATAAGAGCTGTCCCCTCTCTGTGATGGAACTAATGTCCATGTTGCTGCCTTGGGTTGTCCCATTCTCAGAGGATAATGACTGCGGGAACACCAACTTTCCATTTATGGACATTGAAATTGAAAGGGACCAATTGTTATCAGCTGAATATTAATAAGTCCATTAGGCCTGATGGGATTCACCCCAGAATACTGTGGGTAACTGTAGCAGACATTACAACAGGACCACTCTCAGTCATCTACAAAAGGTCTTAGGAGGCCCCACCAACTAAAAATTAGCCCACATTACACAAGTTTACTAGAAAGGCGAGAGAGAAGACCAAGGAAACTACAGACCTGTTAGTCTAACCTCAGTACCTGGAAAAAACTATTGAGAAAATCACGCTGGGTTCTACTAAAAGACATTTGAAAAATAATGCAATCATCAGACAGAGTCAATGTGGGCTCACAAAGGGAAAGTCCTGTTTAATTTAATAACCTTCTACAATAAGGTCACCTGCCTGGATGAAGTGAAGACAGTGGATATAATTTTTCTGGGGTTTAGAAAGGCTTTTGATACTGTCCCTCAAAGCCTCCTTCCAGACAAGTTGTCCACCAGTGGGATGAGCAGGTATGCAGTGCACTGGGTGAAGAATCGGCTGAAGAGCAAGGCTCAAATTGTTGCAGCAAACAGGACATCTGGCTGGTGACCAGTTACCAGTGGTGTTCCTCAGGCTCAATTCTAGAGGCAGCTCTGTTCAGTCTCTTTATCAGTGATTTGGAGGCTACAGTTGAATGCACGGATAGTCTGGTGATGATACCAAACTGGGAAGTACTGGTGACTCTCCCATGGGACAAGAGGCTTTGCCTTGCAGAGGGATCTGGACAGATTGGAGCAGTCAGCAATGACAGGAAGCTGGACAAGACCAACCAAATGCTGGATTCTGCACCTGGGATGGAGTAATCCCAGACAGGAGTCTGAACTGGGAGAGGAGTGGCTGGACAGCAGCCCTGCAGAAAGAGGTTTGGGAGTGCTGGTTGGCAGGAAGCTCAATGGGATCAGCAGTGTGTGTGCCCTGGCAGCCAAGGGGGCAAACCTCATCCTGGGGTGCGTCAAACACGGCATCACCAGCCAGCCAAGAGAGGTGATTGTCCCGCTGAATTCAGCACTGGTGCAGCCTCACTCGAGTACTGTGTGCAGTTCTGGGCCCCACCATTTAAAAAGGATGTGAAGGTCCTTGAACATGTCCTGAGAAGGGCACCAAAGCAGGGGAAGGGGCTGGCAGGAATGTGCTCTGGGGAGCAGCTGAGGGCACTGGGCTTGTCTGGTTTGGAGAGGAGAAGGCTGAGGGCTGACCTCACTGCTCCCTACAGCTTCCTGAGGAGGAGAAGTAGAGAGGGAGGTGCTGAGCTCTTCTCTCTGGTACACAGTGCCAGAACGTGCAGGAGTAACTCAGACTGTGTCTCTTATGTGAAGTTTGGACTCGATATGAAGAAATACTTCTTTACCCAGAGGGTGGCCAAAACCTGGAATGGGCTTCCTGGAGAGGTGGGCGATGCCTTCCCCACCCATGCCTGTCAGTCCTGAAGAGGCCTTTGGACAGTGCCCTTAAAGCCATGATTTAACTTTGGTCAGCCCTGAAATGGTCAGGCAGTGGGACTAGATGGTCATTGTAGGTCTCTTCCAGCTGAACTATTCTATTCTATTCAATTAGAGTTGTTGGGTTACAGGAGAGAGGACAAGGAGATAACTAGTGTCATACATTCCGTTATCAGCTTAAATGGAATTTTCCAGAGAAATCTGGGGATAGAAATTCAGCCTTTTCATTCAACTAATCTTGTCCTTAGAACTGACTCAGTCAACCTTGGTTACCAAAATATCTGTTCTGGTTTCACTTTAAACACATTGGCATTTCATTAACTTTTATGGCTGGGATGTTGACTAAATCCATCTGGTCCTTTTAAAACTTTAATCCAGATTCTTCAGATGACTTTTGGCAGATTTTAACAGATGCTGCAAGCTAAGCATGTCCACACTTCCTGCATTTTGAGGCAAAAGTCATTGAAGAAATGTGATGACCAGAGAATTTTAAGATGGCACACTCATTGATTCAAAATCAGGGTGCCAGGGCACATATGCTACCACATAAACCACCATCACCTGGATGATGTGAAGAATAGAGTCACCAGTTATTATTTCCATATAAGTCTCAGATTTAACACTTCTAATGCAAGACAGATTTGCCCAATATGAGATTTTCTGGTTATTTAGCTCTTGTGATATAAATAGTGACTAGACACACACACTACCTACATGGTACAACTACAATTTCTCCTAGACAGCAAGGAACTGAAGATAATGATAGCATCATTAGAAAAATAGTTTTGAGTCCAACTCTCAGCCCTGCACAGGACCATCCCCAAGAGTCACACCACGTACCCAAGAGCATTGTCCAAACACTTCGTGAACCCTGTCAGGCTTGGTGCTGTGACCACTTCCCTTTGGATCCTGTTCCAGTGCCCAACCACCACCCTCTGGGGAAGAACCTTTTTCTAATATCCAACCTACACTCCCCTGACACAGCTTCAGGCCATTCCCTCGGGTCCTGTCACTGGTCACCACAGAGAAAAGATCAGTGTCTGCCCTTCTCCCCCTCATGAATAAGTTGTAGACTGCCATGAGTCTCCCCTCAGTCTCCTCTCCTCCAGGCTGAAGCAACCAAGTGACCTCAGCCACTCCTCATACTTGAAGCTTCCCCTCAAGGCCTTTCATGCCTTTTGTTAACTCTCTTTGAGGGTGCTCTCTACTAGCTTAATATCTTTCTTATATTGTGGCACCCAAAACTGCTCCCAGCACTCGAGGTGAGGCTGCAGCAGTGCAGAGCAGATCGGGACAATCCCCTCCCTTGCCTGGCTGGCGATGCTGTGCCTGATGTACCCAGGACACAGTTGGCCCTCCTGGCTGCCAGGGCACTGCTGACTCACATTCAACTTTCCATGGACCAGGACCTTCAGGTCCTTTTCCTCAGGGCTGCTTTCCAGCCTCTTGTTCCCCAGTCTGTCCATACATCCAGGGTTGCCCCATCCCAGGCGCAGATTCTGGCACTTTCTCATGCTGAACTTCATACGGTTGGTGATTACCCAGCCCTCTGACTTGTCCAAGTCTCTCTGCCTTCAAGGGAGTCAGCAGCTCCTCCCAGTTTTGTATCCTCTGTGAACTTGCTCAGTATCCCTTACAGTCCCACGTCCAAGTAATTTGTGAAGATGTTGAAGAGTACTGGGTTGAGGATGAAGCCATGTGGAACCTCACTAGTGACAGCTCACCAGTCTGTCACCCCATTGACTGCAACCCTTTGATACCAACCTGTGAGCCAGTTGCTCACCCACTGCATGCTGTGGGCTGGACATTTTATCCAGCAGGATCCTGTGAGAGACAGTACCAAAAGCTTTATTGAAATCCAAAATGAAGGCTTTAGAGCCATGCCATGTTTTTAGTATATATGTTGCATCAATAAATAACAAAAAATGAGGCAAAAATGCTTTATAAAAACATTGATCTATAAGGACACATTCGGCAAAGTGAAGGTGCACAAATCCAATATAAGCATCAAGATAAAAACAACTCAATGTATTTAAAATCTCTTTAAGCCAGTGTGATATTACACATCTCTCACAATGCCATCCTATTCACACCATCAAGAATCAGACATCATACATTTACAACTCCTGGATAAAATTTACTTGTCATCAAGAACCCAAAACAATTAAACAAAACTCAATTGTTCCCATTTGGGGACCTTTTTTTTTTGAGTAAAGTTTTAGCAAAAATAATGAAGGATTTTATGTTGTATAGACATAAAGGAACTCAAAGCTAACCAGAAATGTAGACATGGAAGAGTACACATGCACAGCTCAAGCAATAACAACATATGTGCCAGGAAGGAGGAGGCAAGGATACAGAGGTACATGGTACTGTGACCTACTCTGTGTAAGGCCACTACCATCTTGTAAATAACCCTGTAAATAAGGAACTTTTAGACCACTGACATAAGAAATTACCACCACAGATACTATAAGGAAGCCAAAATTGCCAGATGCCTGACTGCAATACATGAAAATCAAACAATTTTTCCCCTTGTTAGCATGGTTGATCACCAAAGTGGAGGTAGAGCAGACCATCTGTCAGAACCCAACAGCATCTTCGATTTGCACCCAAGGCACCCATCAGACTCAAAGCACCTGTCCTGGGGCTGGTGCACGAGCAGTCTTTGAGAGGTACAGGGTGCCCCAGGTATTCACATTAAGGTGTTCTCTCTGGTATGCCCACACATTTCTGTGAGCGGGACCACCACATTGGAACAGACACGGCTTGAAGCAGTACATGTGATTATGACTTGCACCAGTGCTTTTCAGATGGTTAATAATAACCCCACCGACAAAGACATAAGGAAACAAACAGTATTTTTAGGCTTCTACTCCAACTACCAACTCGAGTCAACTCACACCATAAAGTCATCAGATCTCTTTGAACTATTAAAGAGTATTTACTATTTTATTTGAACTATTGAAGAGTATTTACTATTTAAGAGTTTTACCTGAGAACAGTTGCAGTCCAAACCTGCAAGAATGGAAATGCATCATGACTTTGGCGTGGAAAAGTCTAGCACTTTATAACCTGGTGAGCTAGACAGGAGTATTTGAAAGGGAAAATGAATCACTAGTCTGTGACAGCCTCAACTATTAGTTTCTTAAATAATAACACGATTATGTATAAGACTTTTCTACATATTAATTGTTGCATTTTTTTTCTGCCACTCGAGCTCCACAGAATTCAATGTGTGGCCAAAAAGAAAGTGAGGCTTTATAGGCAGTGAAGTATAAGAAATATGCTCATAAAATAATCTCTCTTAATTCTCCAGAGCCCTGTTACCTAAGCTGCATAACAATACAGGATATATGCTAGAGGAGTATAAAGGTTTTAATTAACCCTCAAAAGAGATGACTTCCAACACTTACAACTACGTATGCAAAATTCATACTGGGAACAGCTTTATTGCAAACTGTACTAACAGCAGACACGGCTACTATATATATAGTCATACACAAATGCTTTTCTGCTGAGCCTAATACCTGTATCTATGATCCTGTTCTGAGACACCGAACAGCTACTCAGGAGCTATTTGTGCAGAACATTTATACCTATCACCTTTCATTAATGAAGATGAACAGAACAGTGGCCCATAAGGCCCTCATCTTTAGTCAGGAACTCCTGCAAATTCTCCCCGACTTCGCCCGCTGTTCATTTCCAGGCTACAACAACGCTAAAATCGGTACCGACTTTCCTAAGCAGCACACTCTGTCAGCCGCAGAACATTTCGACCAGCCTCATGACATCCCGAGAAGCTCCCCAAAACCGCAGCAGCCGCTGAGGAAGGCGCGGGCCGCGCCAGCACCCTGGCCCCCGCGAGCGCCTGTCATCGCACGCAGCGGTGCCTGTCACGCCGCGGCTGCAGCAAGGCGGATCGCCGCAGCCGGGGATGAGCCGGCGCGGATATTAAAGGAAAGGCAATCCTCTTAGGAGGGCTGGCGGCGGGCGGTGAGGCGAGGCGAACCCGGCCGGGGCAGCAGCCCGGCCACCCCGCGGTGCGGTGCGGTGCCACCCCCGCGGGCAGCCCCGCGCCGCCTCAAGGGCGAGGGAGCAGTGGCCGGTTCGGGCCTGCGGTTCTGTGCCGCCGGCAGCGCCGCGTCCCCGCGGGGAGCGAGCGGCCGGCGGGGCGCGGGGCCGGTGAAATGGGTCAGTTA